>JAFBJS010033145.1:81128-98592 GCA_016785265.1 Paraplagusia blochii
CATGTTTCACTCACCGTGACTTTTTTTGTCCCTTTTAGCTGATTCACACACCTGTCAATCAGCTAACCAGTCAGTCAGCCTGTATGCCAACCATCATTTTGAACCTCAGAACTACTAATGGACCTTGTTATCCACTTAACTGCCCCCCCCAACCTTCTCTCCCACCAAGTATGAATAGAATAACCCCAGTAATGGCGCTTGTTTGCCACTCCACTGCTCTCCCTTATCCTCCTGTGACTTTATCATCTCTGATCAGTGTACCCCCAGAGATAAGGCTCAGTGTGGGTGTGCAGTATCCTCTTCCTTGAGCTTTTATCAGTCCTGATCAGTGTACCTGCAGTTTTCTTTTGGAGACCCTGTCTGAAAAGGTCATGTTTTCATTCCTCCAAACTGGCTGGTTGGCCGATAAGACAATTTGTCAGGTGGAAATCAGAGAAGCCTTTCCTTAGTTGTCGGGGGAGGCAGATGGGGATTGGAGATCCATAGGTAAAAGACAAAAAAGCAAAGAGGGTCTTGAACCATGCAATTGTATATCTAGTTGGTTCTTCAAAGATATACTCACTATATGTGAATATATGAATATTATTTGCTACTATGTGGATGCAAGTGATTAATGTTGAACCAAATTATGTGACCAACATTTCATTGCTGTTTTTTCATGACTGTGATCAGAAAAACAGATAAGAATAACTACATACACGGCAAACTCAGAGGTTTGATTTCTGTGTTGGGAGGATACGTGAAAAAAAATTATTGTCATATGTTTTTATTGTCTAATTCAACTATTTGAGGATTCATCAACCAGACGAATTGGCAGTAATTTGGGGACTTAAATCCAAAGTTTTCCCCAAATTTTCTTAACTTTGTGCACGTCTGCAATAAAAGCATAGTACACTGAAGAAGTAGATATATGTGCTGGGAGCATATTTCCAAAAGGCACAATAACAACCCCATAACCCATAGGCCAATAATGATGATAATTGGTCCATGGGATTATAATGGGATTATTGGCGTATGGGCCGCAACCACAGTGAGAGCCTTTACCCTAGCCTGGAGGTGCATGAAAGTGACCCTTTTCGCTCAGTGGGGAAAACTCCATCGCACGACTGTTGAGCCGGGGCTATAAGCAGGCCTACTCCAGCACATCGCCTCTCCATGGGCAACTCCAGAGTAGAAGACAGTCCAGCCTCTCTCCAGGCGGAGATGGGGTGTGGAGGCCAGCGCAACAATATCTAGTCAATATCGCTCAACCTCCCACACAAATACAGAGGGATTGTGACTGGCCTGCCTGCAGTCCAGATTATTAATTAAATGGAAAATTACTTTGCAAATTGTAACATTAACGTTTTGCAAATGGAATTTTATTCAATTACGGAAAACCGCAACAACCAGTACCTCCAGCTGTTGAATAATTTACAATGAAAATTAATTAAGATTAAAGGGAATTTGTCCATTGACTTATACAAGCTCTAACATTTTAAGTCAGAGATGTAATACATGTTGAAAATAAAACAGACTGTCATTGTTCAATTTGCCAAGACAAAAAAAGTTTTTTTTTTTTAAAACATGTCAAAATTAATTTTAACAAACAAAACATTTACTTTCAAAACCTGGCTTCACTTTCCCTTTGAACAGTATTGGATGCAGCAAAAATGTTACTGTGTGTTCCGACTGGACCTGTCATCACCATTCAGTGCCTCTCCCCCAGGCTTCCCATTCCAGCTCTCACTAATGTAATCACCTCCTCTGCAGACTCACACAAAGCCTCCAATAGTCGGGCCATTTTCCTTAATAGACATGTTATTGCTCACAATCACATTTACGGCACAGAGGCAAATCTGAGCAGATGTGATTGTGTTGGCTGTTAATCCAATCAGTTGCAGCTCACTTTTCTTTTACTCGGCATCCTTCATCTTCCAAAACAAGGTGACAGTGTTTTAATTTTCATTCTTGGGCCACTCTCCATCAATTTAGCTCACAGTGTGTGCCTCGGTCCATGCAGTCAGACACATGTAGGTGCCGGTTATTGTACAAGCTTTCATTTCTCTCCTTTGGGAAAAAAAGGGGTCGGGGTTGGATTAAATCGAAGAGCTTTTGTTATTGTTTATTCACAGGGCAAGAATCTATTGGATCACACTGGTATAAGATTTCTTCAGACTGACTTTTTGACCTTGATATTTTACGTTGGTCGCCACAGGTCAAATTTTCTTTACAGAGGATAAGACCTTTTGAAAGGAGGATACAAGTTCACTTCCAGTGGAAAGCAGGAAACTACGTGTGAAAGATGTTGGCAAAGTTTTTTCTTAAAGAACCATTCCACTAGGTCATTACTGTTCTCTTACATGACTATGAACCAGTGTTTCCGAAACTTTTGGGGGGGAGCCATATTGTAAAAGTCACGAAGCTCAGATAGGCATTATGCATAAATCAATGACCAATTTTGGACAATCCATGAAGATATTTTCTTGTTGACCAAGTTATATCTGAACAATATGTATTACTCCTGTGTTAAACAACAAAAATATAGAAAAAAATAAAAAAAAGTGATTGTGAAACAGTTCCTTAGCCACTAAGTCACTACTGCT
Organism: Paraplagusia blochii; assembly: GCA_016785265.1. NCBI lineage: Eukaryota > Metazoa > Chordata > Actinopteri > Pleuronectiformes > Cynoglossidae > Paraplagusia > Paraplagusia blochii. The sequence goes on from JAFBJS010033145.1 coordinate 83,714, forward strand.
GGGTTTGGAACATTTCATTCTTTTTCAAAATCCATGTACTGTATAGATTTTATAGATTGTTTCCTCTATTTTATAGTCAAAATGGGCAGAACTAAATAAAAGTGCTGAGTAGAAAACACCATGGCACATTAATTTAGTGATGCAGAGAAGTGCGTTTCTAACACACATGTAGGTACGAGCCTCCCATTGGAGGTCAGCTCTAGGTTCAGCAACAGTATGTGCTCAAAGAATGAGGTCAGCTGACTACCTGAATATACTGAATGACCAGGTTATTCCATAAATGGATTTTTTCTTCCCTGGCACGGGCATATTCTAAGATGACAATGCCATGATACATAGGGCTCAAACTGTGAAAGACTGGTTCAGGGAGCATGGGACGTCATCACACATGGATTGGCCACAACACAGAGTCCAAGCCTTAACCCCATTGAGAATCTTTAGGATGTGCTGGAGTCTACTGGAGATTCTACCATCATCAATGCAAGATCTTGGTGAAAAATTAATGCAACACTGGATGGAAATAAATCTTGTGACATTGCAGAATCTTATCAAAACCAATGCCACAGAGAATGCAAGCTGTAAAACAAAGCTAAAGGTGGTTCAAGTGTCGAGTGTAAGACACTTGTTTTTTGGTGGCAACTTTTTTTTTGGCCAGGCAGTGTATGTGGTATGCAAAGTTGATGGTCAGGTGGCAAATGGAGATTTCCTTGGAGGGTCGTGGACCTTTGTACTCCCTTGGGAAAATAATGTGCATGTGTGTGTTTTCCGAGTACACTCATACTTGTGGGTACATATTTTTGGACAATGCCATTGTTGAAGGGACACTCATCTGTGGAGACAATATTCAGTTCACAAAAGAGAGAGGACATATTGAACATATTTCCATTTATGACATTTGCATCTTTTTTTTAAATTTTGAATTTAACCGTTAGGGTCACTGCAGCTAGTTTAATAGATCCCCAATATCATTAACAATAAAGTTAAAGATTAGTAATATACATGTATGGAATGTGTGTGTGTTTGCGTGTTTGTGTGTATGCTTGACCCAGGCCATGGGTTTACAGGTCAAAGATCTTGACACACACTCACACCCCGCAGGGTGACAAAATAATTAACTCTGAGTTTGATTGACAGACAGTTCATCACCCTGACGCACACACACACACACACACACACACACACACACATACACACCAGTCATAACCAACATAACAAAATGTATGGTTATATAGTTATATCTGTGTATACAGGATATTTGTGTTACTAGGCCTTTATCTATGTGATTGTTTCTGTAAAGCATAAGATAAGAAATTTAATTAACAATAAAAATTGTTAATGTAGTTAGGAAATTTATTTTCATGTTTCTCTATATTCACTCTTACATTTGAGACTCTTTTTTCCTCTCCCCTAAATTCCCTTGGCACATCACTAAAGGTCACTGAGTGACTCACCACTTTGTCATCACACTGCTATACAGTGGTGACCACATCCCATGAGAATCTCATCCTGAAAAGGATCAATTCCTTAATACACACCTAACAATATGTATAACATGTGTCAAAATAGAGATCTGGGGTCCAAGTGGATCTGACACTGGTCAGTTCCAGCAGGAGATTTTCTGAACACGATACATTAAAAGTTAATCAAAACACATCATTTGTTACTAAAATCAATTATAATCATGCCAGTTATGTATAAAGATGCCATGGGGTAGGTATATCTGTAAAGTCTTTCATTTACAACAACTGGCCCTTAAAGGGAATTGCATTATTGATATGCACCCAGGTCAAAAACAAGTTTGACTCTATTCTAAGATTATTGGATAATGGATTTAAAAAAGGCATCAAAAGTAAAGCAAAACTGATTCTTACGTTGTCTACAAATTCTGTTTAATTATGCCCTTTCAAATATCACAAAAAAGAACTGTGGTTGTAAGCCAATGAAAAATGCATGAAAGGAAACAAAGAATAACAAGGGGAAAAGAGAATGAGTTTTTTGTTCCTGAAACTTCTGTAACACAGCCAGCCCTGTAGTAACGCTCATCTTTGATGGGTGCACTTAAAAGTGTGGGTGTATATGAGGTGGAGCAGAGGCGGTAAAAGCGGGTCTGGGTGGGTGAATAGTGTGGGGTAACCTGTGGAGTGAAATGTTGTGCCTCCCCCTGCCCGCCCTCCTTCTCCTTGATTCTGAGAGGCCGTTTTTCTCTGTGACCACAAAGGGAGAGGGGTCGAATTGCGCCGGCACATTCACCAGCCCACTTTGTTTTCAAATGGTTTTGTTTAGTTGTGACACTTTAGACACCCAACACCTTCCAAGAATCCTAACTCTTGTGTGGGGGAGTACAGAGGGCAGGTGGGTGGTGTGCAGGCATGAGAGGAGAAGTGAAGGGTAGGTGAGGGGTGGTTCGGAGGGACTAAACAGGCATGTGTTTTAATGCGTGTTTCCTAGGACCATGGTAACCTGGATGCAGCCACAGCATCATGTCTCTTGGTCCATCCTTCAGATATCTTGGACCTTGGAATCAATGTTCAAAGATATTTTTTTTTTGCTCCTATCCCTGGCTGCTCTCTGTTGAGTTTGTTTAACACAGCTCTGGACCCCTGCCCTCTCCTGGAGCACTTTCTTTACTCCTTTTTGCCTGGAGGCACTCACACTTTAATCTCTTCCTCCTCTCAGTGTTTAAGAAGCTTAACACAGCAGGATCTGAGATGCTCAGTCTGCAGTGGCTTGATGTTTAACAGCTAGTTCAGGACTAATTCTTGGCTCAGCTTCCATTTTTTTTGGTCTGTTTCCTGATTAATTAGACAATCCACCGGGAGAACCATGAGTGATTAGGTCAGTTATTGACATGAGTGATACAGAGATACAGTACTCAATAGGATTTCATATATATACATATATATATATATATATGTGTAAATATATATGTGTGTGTGTGTGTGTGTGTGTGTGTGTGTGTGTGTGTGTGTGTGTATCTTATCTGAGTTCAGCAACTGCTGGCATTGTGGAAACTGACCATCAGAGCTGTCCACACTGTCCAAGCTAGGATTGAACTCACTATCAGCAATCAATATTTTGTTGTTTTTTGTGGTTCCAAGGTTCCAAGACTCAATCTCAGTCAATCTCAGTTGTAAAGGTTACTCTGACAAGGACATAACTTTATATTCTTAAAATATAAAATTAACCTTTTCTGACCAAGGGATTCTGGAAAGCCTTAGTTTCTTACAGGCCTTCTTTTAAGACAACATTTAAAAGAATAAAAATAAGTTTGATATATAGGTTACACAGGGGAAGCCATTGTTCATTGTAGTTTTTGACATGGTTGACGAGGCACCAGTACCTGAGCTCAGAGGGGCAATGGAGTCAATTGCTACACATAGGCAGTGCTTTGAAGGGCAGACATGCCTTCTGTACTGGGCCTGTGGAGGCTCGAGTACACACACCCACACACAATCCATTTCACAACCGTAGGCTCAGCATCCCTAAGGGACTGGTGCAGTAGTGGTGGGCTGCTGGTCCAACCTCATTGACACCAGGTGACCAGGGGTAGCTGAGTTCACAATCATGGTTCGAAGTGCTTGATAAGAGAGAGAGAAAAAAAACAAAAAACAAACAGTGATTATGTATTGGGTGTTTGCGTGCATGATGTGTGTGGGAGGGTTAGGGTGACCGAGTGAGGATGAAAAGAGTAAAGAGTAATGAATCTAAGAGTAAAGAGTTAAAAGGAGAGCTGCTGTGAGTGTGTCTGAGAGAAAAGAGAAAAGATAAAAAGACACGTAAAAAGCAAGGGAAAGACTATCTGCTGCATTAACCTTCCCCTCCATGGTGCCAGTATAGAGTCTTTTCTGCCCTTCTCTTTCAGCAGGGAGGACCCAGGGGATGGTAACGCTAAGCCCCACTCCATTCTTCCACCAGAAACTTTGATTTCCTATTAGGTTCCTTCTGATGGGGACTGATGGGGAGAGGAGGGCAGGAAAGGAAGGCAGACAAGGACAGACACCAAGATGCAGAGTGGCAGAGAGTAAAGAGAAGATTGCTGGGAAAAAATGCATAAAGCAAAACCAACTTTTCTTCGTAGTGGTATTCAAAAAGTAATAATTCACATTGAGTACTAGTTGCACATTATAAGGGCCTTATAAAGCAACAGAACTGGAAAAAAAATGAAAAAAAAGAGGAATGAGTATGACAGATTCCTCCTCTGTCATGAGTGTGACACATTTTTTGCAATGTGATTTAAGTGGCAGTCGTGCAGACTACTGCCCCCCATGACCCAGTAACTTAGTTACATGCCTGATTAGTGGATAAATATGAAAACGGTTTAAAAATCAGAAAACAATGATATTTTAAAGAAGGATTGATTCATTATGATATGGTCTTAAATAACTGCCTCAGTATTTTTTTTTTTAGAAAACACAAAAAAGTCATATTTACTAACAATTTTTATTTAAAACGTTACAATAACAGATGCCTTACAAACAATACAAACAATAAGGGCAGTCAAACACACATCCTGAGAGAATTAAATTACCGGTACATTTTTTTTTAACATGCCTTTGAGACAATTATTTTGAGGGGTTGACACTATTAAATATGCATCAGTTTCACTTTGGAACTGCACAAATTCCCACACCAAAATTAACAGTTGAACATCCTAAGAACATACAAGGAAATTAAACATGTGCTCTAAGTTAATACATTTCTGTGAAATCAACTACGTCCAGATTTACTTTTTATGACTCTGTTCTGTTGACCTTTCAGTCCCCACTTTGTCCACAGTCCATTTTGTTTAAGTCTAGGATTGCACGGAGGCTTAGTGTCACAATTCATGGGACAAACATATGTGGCCTGCATTTCGTGTCACAGTATGTGACCTCCCATGAGGCCAATGCAGGAACAAAAAGCCTTTGGAGTACAAGTTCAACCGATATCCTTTGTCACTTCACTTCTTTTACAGATTTTACGTTGTTGACCCCATTATGTATGTCAGAAACAAGTCAAGTACAGAGTTTACCAGAAGATTGAGGGTGTATAGATCTGACACGTGGCACAAAACTGTCTTTAAGTAAAGACCAATAGGATTTTAGAAACACACAGAGTATGAAATACGTTTGTGGTGTGGAGCTGTGCAGAGAATAAAATCAGCTAAATTACAAGAACTATTGAGTATTTGTATTTATGTCATATTTGCATATATACATGAACATATTTTGTAGATAAAATGATTCATTTCAGAAAATTAACCGCACCTGCACTATGCTGTTGACAGGTTATCGATCAACTACTTTAGATCTTAATCCAGCCTGTCAAGTTGAAGACATTTTAAAGACACGTAATTCATGATTTTTACAGGTCAGTGGTATTAGTTCACACAAATTCTCAAATTAGATGCTCCTGACCTGGCCCCCGTCCATGTTGTGAGGTTGTACAAAATGTAGTGTACTTTGGTGTCAATAGTACAATGGTTTCAAGGATTTCTTTAAACCCTTTATAGGTCTGCAATAAGGAAGAACCTGTAATAATGAAAGAATGGAAAGCTTCAGTGAGAAAAGGGTCTGGGTATATTATACTGTCTAGTTTTTTGAAGTGTCTTCTGGGGCAAATGTCTCCCAGGTAAAGCTCATCAAAAATCCAGCAGTGCAGTAAGACAATGAGCCGGAACATCAAAGTTAATCTACAACAGAAAAACTTCAAACACAGAAAGTACACCTGCTCTGGAGCCATGCATTCAGACTCCAAATCCCATCCTGGAAGAGGTGTGAGGAGTGACCTTAGAGGGCAGGACAGGCTGTGAAATCTGACATCTGATTTTCTCTTGCAATTCTGAAAAAAATAACTGAATTTAAATATTACAGCTAAAGAAAAGCTTTTCATTTTATTTCTAAATGGGGATTCTCTTGGTTACACATTGAAATATTTAGGTAATTAATCTATATTTTCACCGATCAGGCTTAGGACTGACTGATGCAGATCAGGTCGCACTGACTTTCTGAAGGGTTCACAGATTGTGGTGGGTCTATGGCTCAGGGTGACCATCCATGACAGCCCCTGACGATGAATCCCTCCTGACAACAACAACATTTATCTTCTCATGATAAGTGGTTCCCATGTCACGTGTGGGAAAGGAGGATGAGACAGATATAAAAGTTGTGTAGGCGAGACGGTGAGATATGGAGACAGAGACATACAGAGAGAGACAAAGGGCAACAGGAGAGAGGTGGTTGGAGAGAGAATGATTGATTGATGTGGTCAGTGAGGCGTCACTGATCTCCACGGGAGCTCCACCGAATGAAGAGGATGTGGAATGGCCTTGCGGTGTGAAAACAGGGCGACTGCAGCACTAATCTGGGAGGAGGGAGGGAGATAAGAACGGCCAAATTAGCTACAAACAAACAAAGTCTATGAGTTCTTAGGTCTCTGCTTACAAACATAGCATTTTTTTAAGTTAATGATGAAGTTAGACGAATGTGGGAGAAATTGTTATTGCATAGATGACTTGAAATTGACTAGGAAATATGAGCTACATCTCACTGTCAGTCACATAGCCTTTGTTTATGTGTTTGTGTTACCCTGCAGAGGGCCTTGCTAATCCATTACAGTGGTAGGATATGTCGATCCATATTAGCTGTCCTGTATCCTGCTGGGATCTTGTATCTCTGTAAGGGTCCTTCATTCTCCAACATGGCCCAAGGCCTATAGTCCAACAGACAACACACATTCCCAGAAATTATTTGAGGTAAAATTCACCATTCACCATTGTTTGTCAAATTATGTCATTATATGGTGGCAAATAATAAAAAAATATTAAACTAAGAGTATAGTGATGCTTAATCAAGAGTGCATATATCTCAGCTATGAAGGCTGTGGTTCACAGACTGACTGCTTCATTTCCTTCCAGGTCTGAGAGATCCATGGTAATCCAATTTTTCTCACTGTGGGAAGCAGCCTGCTGTTGTTTCAGTCTTACGGGGAATTGTTGTTTCTAAATGTGCCCTGCAGCCAATATTATGCGTACCTAGACCGGATACGCTACTGTCAAGTAAGTGGGTGTTATGCATGTGGGTGGGCTTTTTCAAGGCAGTCCAGAATCCACCGATACATGAGCTCAAGAAGCGACACTTGACCTAACGTTATGTTTTAAGTGACCTCAAATAAACATGTTTGTTTAGCAGAAGCTCCGGCTTAAGTTCAGCAATTGCAACATAACAAAAAGCACATTCACTTACTTAGTAAGTATTAAAAAACAATGCATAATTTTTTTTCTGATAAACACAACGGACACAATATATTACAGAGATGAGAGATGGGAGCTAACTCACATTAACTAAAAAAAGAAAAACTCAACTAACAACTGGTATAACATTATGCTTAAAAACTTCATCCACCATTGGTGAAAAGCTGGAATGTTCACTTTTACTACTTTGAAAAAAGTATGCAGGTGTCAAACTAAGGCCAGGGGGCAAGAATTGGCATTGAGTTCAATTATATTTGTCCCACAAGATCATACCAAATGTTTACCAGCCTGCCAGTATATACGTACATACTGTACATGCTGAGAGGAATTGTAGTGTTCTGCTTATGTGCTAGAGTATAAAAAAATGTATACATTTTATGTATCTATGTATACAGAGATTATGAGTATTACAACACTGAACTAGAAGGAGACTGTGGATCAGGGTTTTGAGAACTATAGGATTTGCAATAAAATGTGGAGAACAAAACTTTTACAGCTGCAAAATATTGTTCCACGGACCACAGGTTTGAGACCCCTGGTATAGTACACAGTACAATATATATATATATATATATATATATATATATATATATATATATTGTACTGTGAAACAATGACTTTACACTTAGTAGGAACTAGAAAGGGTACAGATAAACGATTTTGTAATGTGTTACAATTTAATTTCTCATGTGTTTATAATATAGTATTTTGGTTGTTCTCGATTGTTTACATTAAACTATAATCTGCTTATATCAATTTTGGCTGGCTGGATATTTGGGTTGATAACCTTGGTACACATTGAGCATAACAACATAAGCATAACGGTTTGTTTGCTAATGTAGTTTTTTATGAACAATGTTTCAACAAAACATATAGCACACACATTGTCTCAACCCACTTTACTTCCAGTGGGCTCACCACCTGCAGGAAGACTCACAGTATGATGTAGTAACAGAAAAGCGTAAGCGTAAAGTTAAATGAATTAGTGAACAATGTCGGTAACCCAAACACTTTGTGTGCTGAGGAGATTAAGTTCTAAAACGAATACAAATTATTGGTTGAAGGGCTAAAAACAATAATTATTTAGGCTAAAGTTTTTTTGCAGAAATTTTAAGACTATGTCGGTAAAATCAATATGAATCAATATGAAAACCTGAGATCTGAAAGAGCTCATATTCAGGGGATAATGTTTGTGTCTGTGTTCATGTGTTACAGCAAGTTTTTGTGTCTGCAAATGTGCTTGCACCACTCTCCTGCTGAAGTCTTGAGTCACTGTTTGTCACCACATCTCAATTGCTTCCCTTTCAGCACTCAGCATTGGTTTTCAACCAGTCTTTTGTTGTAAAGCCCCTTCCCAGATCAGTAACTGAATGGCGTGATTGAAAAGAGAGGTTTGAAAACGATAGGACGTGTATCTCTAATTGGTAAGATGGCGCAAAAGATGTGCAGGAGCATGTTATGTGTGAGGCTGCACTGACACCACTGTGTGCATCTGAGAGAAGGAGACAGGCCACGGGACAGGGGGGTGCTGTCTGCGTCTGTACTCTCTGTGTAACGTGAGGGCGGGGGGAAGGCTGAAAGTGATACCCTTGTCTGTTCCCTTCTTGCCCCACTCTGAGGCCACTCCACCCAGGCCAGCCCGGGAGAGAGTGGCTCTCCCCTGGGAACTGGACAGGACAGGGAGGGAGAAGAGGGACAGCATGGAGGCCAGGCTTTCAGCCATAATGAAAAGGAGTGGAATCAAATACAAGCAAAATCTCCTTCAATATACTGTATCCCTCACCTGAGTAGGGCTCATGGCTGAAAGGAGATCCGTGGGGGCAACTGTACAATGGGCTCAGGAAGGACAAGCGAGGAAAGAAGAGCAGAGAAGAAGAGAGTGGATGAGACAGTGTGGACAGTGGACTAGAGGGCTGGATAGGAGATAAGTGGAGAGAAAAGTGGAGGAGAGGAGAGAAAGGTAGAGAGGATGCGAAGAGAAGGAAAGAAGAGGTGAAGAACTATGAAAGAAGAGCAAATGTCTATTACATAACTTAAGAAAAGAAATTGAGATTAAATGTTTGATCTTCCTGCTTTGTCTCCAAACTCCATATTCATTCTGTTCATTCCTTATTTTGAGGCAATTGATGTAGAACTGGCATTTTTAGGGCATAACAAGATCTTGGTTCATGAGCAGTTGCATTGTTCGACACATGATTGTGACATTTATCAGCTACCAATCCAGATATCCTGATAAATGACAACAGTGATTGTTCTGGAAACATAGAAAAAGAAAAGAAAAGAAAAGAAAACTCTACATGTAACAGAATTTTTCTTTTTGGTTTTTCAAACTAGTTGCTTGACCTTTTCCGTGCTGCTCTCTAAGGTGATGCTAAGTTCACCTGTTTATGGAATTGAAATTGATTGCTGAGCATAAATCAGTGTCGTACCCCTCCATGCTATCACATATACAGTCGTAAAGTCATTCTGGCAGATTGCCAGCAGAGGTTACATGTGGTGAAAATGACCGGTGTCACATGAGGGTGTGTTGGTGGTGGGGGACACACCGTTGACTCTCATGTGATCCAGTACATACAATCATGCACTAACACACATAGCGACACACACAAGCGTGGCCTACCTCAGTGCCCTCTCACACACCTCTCATGTTCCAAGGTGTGAAAAAGATGGAAAAGCACCTCCAGCAAAATCACTTCCGAAGTGTCCACTGGCTTCTTTTCATGTGTCAAAGTGGAGGTCTCCTCCACAGCTGAGGAGGGCCTGCCGCACGCTCTCGGTAACCCGACACTGCTGCAAGTCGCACTGTGTCAAAAGAGGATAAATAGCCTATGAGTTGAGATGTTTCCTGATGGGAATTATGGAAACATTAAAAGACTTACCCATGCATATGAACACAATATAGTTGAGGTGTCAAAACTGTATTTTAAAGAAAATTTAAATACAAAATTATAACCCAAGCCAGAGAAACATCATCAGAAGGCATGGTACCTGTTGCATGTATGTCTTTGATTTACAAAGAATTACTTACAGAGAACTTGGGGATGCAAATCACATACATTGCCAAACATGCAAATACACACACACACACATACACACACGGACACACAAAAAAGCCATGTAACTGATTCCACAGGAGCATTGAGTACTGTGGATAATTGGTGGCACTATTGTGCTGCTCTTCAATGGGCTGGTTACCCAAGAAGCCTCATGTTCGTGTTCATGTACATTTGCTTTGAAGGTGGCGAACACAAAGAGCTGAACCCTGCCCAGAACAAAGCCTTGAGAGACCCCGCTTCACCCACAGAGATAAATGATCTTCTTCCTCGTAATTGTGTGTGTATGTGTGTGTGTGGGCGCAAATTTAAGGGATGGGCAGATTGTCATGATTAAAACCACAGGATGCGTTTTGTCAAAATAGTGAAACACCTTCTTTTTGGCGAAATCAACCCCGGGACTTTAATTAATTTTTTGCCAAAACTATAATTGCACTAAGCTTTTAACTTTAAGATCCAGTCTTTATAGTTGCCGTGTTCCTTTTTGATTTCAGCTGAACTTCCCAATAATATGTTTGTTCTTGTATTGTAAGGACACCATAGTTATAGTTATACCACTGCCAGACCGCAGGGGCAGCAGTCTCCGAGACTGCAATCCAAATCAAACTGCACCATTCTATGAGCCTTGTGGGTGGTGAAACCAATGGAGTGACCTGTATTGAAGTTAATGTTTGAAAGCATGTGCTTAATTTCCTTAAGGTTTCTGGATGGTTAAGACAAGTAAAACATAGAGTTTGTAGTAACGACATACAGGGATACTGAGAATGAGTCCTTTTTGTGTCAGTATGGCTGCCTGTTTAGGTGATCCTACTGATTTGTGCCCTAAATGGGACCTTTCTACTCGATAAAACCATCAACCATATTCAATATCTTTGCGATTGTGTAGTATATGATCTAACCTTTTGTTTAACAACCAGGGACTTTTCATGGAAATCTTATTGCCCAAGTCAGCTAAAGATACAGCATTTAGGAATTATAAAAAATTATAGCACAGCTATTTATTATAGATAATAATATTGTATACAATAGTATTGTATGGAGATAAAATACTACTACTTTGAATGTATTATAATTATTATTATTATAATCAACAACAACAAAAACAATAATAATAATATAAAAATAATAATTATTATCATAAAAATAATTGAACCATTTCGTTTGATTCTGTTTTCAATTTATTTAATTATTTGGATTTTTGTTATATATTTAGTCTTTGTGTTTATGTCTTTTTACTTTAAGTTGATAGACGGTAGCACAGATACTTTCAACAACAATTTTAAAGATGGAGAAATGTCTTGAACTATTGACTTCGGTCTGACAAAAGCCCCTGTTGTCCCCATCACGTTTTGTCGTGTGCTACCATGTCAGCAACGTTACACCAAAACTGCCCATAGTGTGCACATGTAAATACACCTTGTGTAATGCTGCGTCACAGCCCTGCCAAGGAAGCTCATCAATAATTGAAAGCACCACTGAGTTAGAGCATGCATGCAACAGATGCTCATTGCATCACAGCTGCAGCATGTGTTTCTGGGATGACTACAGGTTAGGCTAGAGACTACGGGCTGTGTTGGCTAATGGGGTGCGAGGTGGAATGGGTTGGGGGTTGAGTGATTTAGAAGTTAGCTGAAACAAAGAGATGATGGTTGTTACTGTTGCCCCTTCACTACTTGCAAGTAGGTTGATCTGAACCACTGGACCAATGAGGATCTCACTCTCTCTTCTTTTCTATGTCTCTCTGTTAAAAACAGTCTTTCTCTCTCTACCTCTGTGTTTCCATCTGTATTGGTGTTAACTGCTTTTGTCGTCTTTTACTCACACTGTGTCACCTGGAGCCTTTATACTTTCCATGTCTCTTCTTCAGTATTCCAACTCACTGTCCTCGCCTCATCTTTCTCTCCCGGCATCTCTCTTTCCTTCCCCTCCGCTCTGTATCTCTGTCTCTTTTTTTCTTTTTCTCTCCCTCTCTCGCCTTCTCCCTGGGACAGCAGATGGAGACTATGGCCCAGTTCTGCCTTTTGTTCTGGTCCCCAGAGAGACCTGTGGCTTTTTGGACAGCACACAGCTCGGCTCCCCATATCTCATACAAAATGCAGGCGCTTTTCTTTTCATTAAAAAAGGGGGAAGCAGTGGAATGCATATATTCTGAATACATTTATTGAAATGAGCCTTAGTAAAGAAGATCAGAATGTGCTGAACGCATGGCTTGACCCATGACCCATGACTGCTGGTTTTCATAAATTCACATAATATGTTTGAATTGAAATCTTTTCTGAAATAGTTGCTTTTACAGTTTAACAATAATTTATTTTAACTCTGCTATGAATTTGAAGCAGTTTGGGAAAGGTGGAATCATCAGAAGACATGCCGAAACTTGGAAAACAATTGTTGACTTTTAAAGGGTATGAGAATATAAAACTTACTTGGATTTGTGTTTTTTTTCCAGCAGCATGTGATCTTAGGTTCCATATGCTGCTCCTCCTCTGATGTTATTTTCATAACGTCTGTGTGTAAATAATTAATACACAGGTGAAACAGTGAAACCTCAGACTGTCCTGTATGCCACCTGTTGAAGAGGAGAATAGTTTTTATGTCAACTTTATATTATGTTACTGTTACATTAAAAAAAGAAAGATTATGATAAAAAAATACTAATGTGATTCAGTGACCCATTCGGCCTGAAAGAGTTGTGAACCTGGGATCAGTGGATGTCTAAGAAAATCTCTCGACTTTTGTGTGTTTTTCTATAACTGACCAGGGGCCCAAATTAATTCACAATAACCCAAAAAGAAGTTTTTCTTGTCGTTATAATAATGAACTATTTAAAGTTGGTGTTGTAGCATCCTGTGGAAACTTGATCACCTTTTTCACCGCGACACGAACTCGCTGCAGATGGCTGTCTGATCATACTCAGATACCACTGCACCTGCATATATTCTTTGAATAATTCAACGCAACATCTCCATTATATTCGCTTTTATTCCTCGGTGCGTTGTGATTGGCCAGAGTGAGTGGGTGTGGACGGAAAACAGCAGACACACTGACAGGTAGTAAACAGGTCATTTCATAAATAATTTCAGAGGATTATGCTTTGGCTTTTTTGAGCTATCCCGCCTTTTTGAAAGACTTCGTGTGTCTGTCCCTGTGTGTCTGTGTGTGTCTGTGTCCAGGGGCCAGGTTACACTGCAGGACAAGAGAGAGTGCGTCCACGCGCGCGTGTTTGTTGGAACTAATGGAAATCAAAATAAAAGATAAAGAAAGAAGAGGCGAAACGAGAGTTGGAGGATGTGTGTGCTTGGGCGTGTGTGTGTCTTTCTTCAGTTTAGAAAGTGTGTGTTGGGTCCTCGGGGACCCAGTGGGGCACCGTGTGCGCTCACCAGCTGACAGCGCGTGCTTCTTTGAGTCCACCCAACACCCTGGCCCATGGTCCGGCCCACAATTGAGTGAAATTAATGCACGCTCCCTAATCCATTACCAGCACCGGCATTCACCAACCGGACCAGGGGGTAACAGGTCGTCAAAGAAGTAGGTGTTGTACGACTTGCTGGAAAAAAAATGGTGCCGTAATTTAGTGCATCGTTACAGTTAATCCAAGTTATAAACACAACTTTTGACTGGACCGTCAGACAGAGGTGCGCGCGTCCGCAGCATATGGTGAGCGAGCGCGTGTTGGACACGTTTCCAGACGACAACGTCAAAGACAAAAACAAAACAAATAAGTGAATTTATGAAGTTTGGGGAGCTGATTTAAATGCTATTGTATTATCTGTGCTGAAACTTTTCATTGCCAGCAAACCTTTCTTAATGAAAGAAGAATGGTGATATAACTGCGTACCTTTGGATATTTAGGCCACATAAAAAATAATTAATTTAAAAAGGTTATAATGCAATCAAATAAAATAATCGAATGAGTTCGATCAACTTCAAAGGTTATTTCAGTTATAGAAACATGATTTGTTCATTAAATGTAAGCAGGAGATATTACCGAGAGGGAATATTGAGGTTAGTTCTTTTCATGATTATTGACAAACATTAATGTATAAAATAATGTATAAAATATTAATAGTTATAAAACTGAAAAAAAAAAAATTAAAAAGAGCGAGACAAATTACTTAAAGAAGACTTACATAACATAAAGAAGAATCTTAAATCTTGGCAAGGCATCAAAGGTTACATTGTATTTCATAATACTTATCTACATTATATATGTATATAATATAATATATATTGATAATAAGACAAATAATTATATATGTATATATTGTATACATTGTATACATATCTGTACAATTTATAAGAAGCATGCAGAAAATGTTGACTTGAATATATATATACATATATAAATACACACATACACACATATATACTTGTGGGTTTTGATATATTCAAGACAACATTTTCTGCATGCTTTATATATGGGTGTGTATATATATATATTTATATTAATATATATATATATATATATATATATATATAAATATATATGTGGTATTAAATCAGAAATATATAGACTTTATTGTTGAGGTTTTTAAGATTATTATGAGAGTTAGATTGAATTCTAAGGCTCCGGACAGATGTGTAACTGTGGACAG
>JAFBJS010033145.1:99651-117622 GCA_016785265.1 Paraplagusia blochii
CAATCAATGTAACAATAAATGGCAAAAGCTCGCGTCAGCAAATTGGACTATGCAGTTTAAAAATAGCAATTCAATAAAGGAAAACACATAGCAATAAATACATGTCAATTATTCTCATCCAGTGAAAGCAAAAGACACACAGGTTCATCTGAAGGTACAAAAGCAAAACAATAACGACAAAAAGTACAAAAAGGCAGCAGTGATGGCTACGTTAAATAAGGCTATTTGTACACAGAGTTGGCAGTTCTAGGCTATCACAAACATATGGAATCGTCACGGTTCGGAAACTCCCGTTCTCGAGCCTCTGGCCCGTCATCATTGAATTTAAAGTGCACATTATGAACTTTTTAAGTTGCAAAATCAAACTTATACAAAGAAAACATCAAATTAAAATATATAAAGCAAAAGAAAATAAAAAGACGTGAGAAAATATTTGTACATTATCAAATATAAAAAGGTGAGCATTTTTTATGGAAGACAGCTTTTTTTTGGTCAGAGTGACGTGGTGTATACCCATGGCAGTGCTGAGGGCTACATGGCACAGGGGTCTTCCAGTCACGTCTCCATGGAAACTGTAGAAATTATAGGCTGTACATCTATTGGCAGAACCGAATCGGGGCTATGTCACATTAAAATCTGCATATATAGCTGGTTGGTGCTGTTAAAAAAAGAAAAATCAATGATATATTTAAAAGCTAAAGCTTCCGTGTCCTAGGCTGACACACAGTGACAGTTACAAGACGATTAAATTACGCGTGTTTTGTGAATTCTGTCATTATTTGGACATGTGAATGTGATGGCTGGGCAGTTTGAGTTCTGACAGGTCGTCTTCTTCGCTCGAATGCAGCTCCATGGCTATTTCATCGGAGTCACTGAAGTGAGAGTGTGGGGAAAACTCTCCGTCGCTGCGGGGAGACTCTTTTCTTGCTGCGCTCGGTGCCAAACAGCCGCTGGACCATGAGGAGGACGGGGGAGATGGAGAACACATCGCCTCTTCAACCAGGACCGAAAAGGAAGCGCTGTCGAAAGAGGAGCGATAAGGCGTCGCCCCGATGGGGACAGGTACGTTGCCGGCTGCAGGTGCTGTTCTGGGGGATGGGGACGCTCTGTCTTTGGCTGCGTCAAAGCCAACGGCGGCAGAAAGCAGAAGGTCAGACTTTGGCGAGTTGTTGCTGCTGCTGCCACCGCCGCTGTTGCTGGAGGTGTCGTTATTATTGCTAGATGAAGCTGGGCCTTGGAGCAGCTCGGCCAGCGCGTTGATGTAAATCTGCGCCATCTGCAGGGTCTCATACTTAGAGAGTTTCTTGTCGTTGTCAAAAGCCGGAATGACGCTGCGCAGCTCGTCAAACGCGTGGTTGAGACCGTGCATGCGCCTCCTCTCCCTGGCGTTGGCTGCGACGCGTCTCTGTTTTTGGACCCCATTTACGGACTTGCTGGACGGGGCTCTCTGTCTAGTGGCTGCCTCCTCTTCAGACCCGGGGATAGTGCCTTTGAGGCGGCACAGGTCCCTGACTTTAAGCGAAGAAGAGGAGGGGCTCTTGGCCGACTTTCTGTAGCTGGGAGGGCTGGGATGACCCGAGGACCCCGGGGAGCCACTCTCTGAAAGGGAAAAGAAATGATCAGCTCACTGAAATAGACTATTAATCACTTATGCACAACTTCAAATAACTGCACGAAAGCACTTTAAACATGGAGGACTTTGTATTATGTGCAACTCAGGCTGCCCATCGTGCATGCCGTGTTAAAAGTGCATCAGCGGCTGCAGCTTGTCTTACCCTGGTAGGAGCTCGTGCTCGGACAAGGTGAATGTCTCAGATAGTCAGGTGAGGTGGCGTGTGCCGCACAGGTGCCAGAAGGCTGCACGGAAGCCAGCCACACGCGTGGGTCACTGTCACTGTCCATAAGCGCCAGTCCGGACTGGTAGTGGGTCTTATCCATCTCCAGCTCCCGCTGCCCATCTCTGTCCGCAACTTTAGTGCTGTGCTGCTGCGTCCCGAGCACCGCAACCGCCTCCAGAGCGTCGTTGTTCCAGTCGCCCACATTGAGGACTTCCATTTTCCAAAGGCGCAACAGTTACGCAAAGTCAAACAGATATTCTGTGGATGGATGTAAGTCCTTGGAGGTATACGCGCTGCTCTTCTGATGACGCAGACTGAAGGTCGCGTGTGGGACTCCTTCTCTGGTGTCTGGAGACACGGCGTCCGTTTAAAAAGCGGCACGCGCCTGGGAGCCCCCCTCCTCGCGTTGGTCGCGTGTTGACGTCCAATGAGAAGCGTCGCCAAAACCCGAGAGAGGAGATGGTGACCCCAGAAGTTGGGCTGTTTATGGAAACGTGACGTTGCAGGGGTGTTTAACGCAGGAGAGGAAAGAGGAACCTCCCACAGGACGCACGTGCACGGGTTTAGGTGAGGAGCGTGGACAGCGCGAGGCGTGCGCAACAGAGGCACCAGAGCACCTGTTCGTGCGGCAGGGCGCAAACCAGCTCTGTCACACTGCGGGAGGAGTGGGAGAGAGGGATGCCTTAAGGGGTTAATTGATGTCAACTTCATCTGGTGGAGTTTTCCAACAACTCAAAGGTCCTTAACAATAATTGATGCTGTTAAAAAACGATTCCTTTTGATATGTACAGTATAAACGGTCTCATCTTCATAATTAATCGTTAATCACACAAATACAAAAACAATTAAAATGTATATTGTTCAAAAATATTTACAAAAGCAAACCTCATTTTATGGACAGATATCGTGAAATATTAGGATTATTGTCTCGCTATTTTTCCAAAGCAATTTTTTGACTGAATTTGACTGAATCTTCTTAGACCTACCATTGTGGAACACTAATAAATGATCATTTACATGTTTTACCAAATGTTTTAGCTTCAGTTGGATTTATTTATCTATCTATCTATCTATCTATCTATCTATCTATCTATCTATCTATCTATCTATCTATCTATCTATCTATCTATCTATCTATCTATCTATCTATCTGTCTGTCTGTCTGCCTGCCTGCCTGTCTGTCTGCCTGCCTGTCTGTCTATAAATAAAGTTTGGTCTAATACAGTAATATGTGATTATTATTTGTCTCATTTGAGATGTTAGAGTAACTTGCAGGTATCTGGTTGACTTTCATTGATTCCTTGACTGCACACGTGAGTTGGTGCGTTTTCGGAGAACAATCTTGAAATAATATTCATAGTTTTAAATAATTATTCTCATGCCAGCACATAATTATTAGAAATAAAATGATGGGAAATTAATGTAAACCGATGCATATAGGTACGACCTATGGCGGCTGGATTATAAAGGTAAGTTACTACGTAAACCAACCGCGGTATTAACAACTTGAAAAGTCTCAGCGGCTCCTGCAGCTCATTGTCACTTCATTCTTTTTAAGATCATCTCCAGTTTCCATTTTTTCTTTTGTGGCGGCTCGGAAAGCTTTTGATCCAGCTGTAGGAACGCCCTGTCGGTAAAAGGGCTTCACAGTGAAGAGAAACATGAGCAGCTCAATACTGTTTCCTCACTGACACGAGCTGGGAGAGTGCGGCTGCAGAAAGAGAGAAAGTTAGTCCCACACGGACGGACATACTCAGAGACACAGAGGAGTACAACGGCTACCATTCCTATCTCTTAATAATCACTTTTTTTTAATTTATTGTCCGTTTAAATTAGAATCTAAATACACAAACGTAACTTAAAATTGAGACGATGATTAAAAACACACGCTGTCTGTTGATCAAACTATGGGAATGAACAACAGACTAATTGGTGGGTGTAAATAGACTGTTACTGCTACAGCTCACTGAGGATAAGTAAGGGGTATCCTAATATTAGGGCCATTCACATACAGTAACTGAATGCAAAACTGAACCATATTTAACAAATATATATTGCCTCTGAAAGCTCTCAAAAAAGGTATAAACTACGTATATTTAAAATATAGCAATTTGTATGAATTTTGGAGTATGCTTTACTTCGTCTTTTGTCATAAAGTTTATCGTGATCTTTTGCCTTTGTTGACAAGGATATTTCCTTTCCCCCACGTTCCTTTTTATGGGCACAGGGCTTTACCAGCAGTAACTAAGTGAGGTAAATAAATTTACTCCATTATCCATTTAAATGAAGTTGAGCTGGAAAAACAGCCACAAGTGCAGAGATAACCAGCCATCAGTCTTTTCCATTTTTATTCATGTATTCATCACAGGGACGTCTTGCGGACCAGAGGTCTGGCGCCGAGCGTTCGCCCCCTCGTCCCACCTACAAGCCCCCAACCAACGGGCCGGGCAGGGCTCCTGAAGCTACCGACAGGTTGGATATTGTATCTCGCGATTATTAAAGTGTCGCGGCCACAATGGAGACTCTATGTTCCATTGGTCACGGCTGGGGAGGGCTCCAGGGTGAGGGGGGTGTGAGGGCTCCCATTCCAATGACCGAGAGGTGTCTGCGTGCTGCCCATGCTCGTTCCCGTCTCCTGGGAGACCAGAGAGCGACGGGCACGAGGCTCGAGTGATCTGAGCGGGACAGGGATCGGAGAAAGTTTGTTAAGTGAACTTTTTAAATAAATTATTCCACGCATACTGATGCTAGGATTTTCCTTCAAATCATCTCCTTACATAGAAAACGTATAAAACAGTTTGTAATATGTAATATGAAAGTTTTTTTTTCCCACGATACAAACAAATTAAATCATTTGTTTGTATTGTGATTCTACTTCCCTGCAATTGCTACATTTTACCTATAGATGGCATGGAGAAGGCTAACAGCATTTTGGCGTTTTAGACTTTATGTATGACTTTACGACTCATTTGTCTAATTCATAAGAATGTACCATCTCTCTGTTCCTACCATGACCCTAGTGGCCAATTTAGGACCAATTTTTGCCAATGACTCAAAAAGCAAAATGCAAATTATTTCAGTAGTAAATCAGTAAAGCTCTTGAAAGCTCCAGCAATATTGTGATAAAACTTAAAAAATACAGTTCTATGAATGTTGTGAATTATGTAAGAAAAGGTTTTATGCCTTAAGTATAATATTAAACGGAAACGCATTTCTCCCACATTTAGAAAAAAAAGGCTCAGTATCACGTTTTTAGTGATATATATATAACGTGTAAAGTGATACTATCACGTTATTTCGTGATCGTTTTTACGTTACACTGCGATTGCATCACGTTATTTCGTGTTAGTGTCACGTTATTTCTTGAAAGGTTTTTCTTTATTTTGTGATAGTATCATGTTATATCGCAATGAATTTCTGGTGAAGAACTTATTAAGACATACTTAATTATTGAAGCCCACCTGGAAGGATATGACTTGTTAACAGGATTCAGTTAAATTGTATATTCGTGCTTGACTTGAAGCACGGTGAGATTTTACAATTACTGGGCTCAGATGACATTTTTATAAGAATGCAGACAGAATTTCAAAACATATAGGTTTGTACGGAGTGTATTGTTACGTGTTATCTTGAAAAACGACATTACCCATAATGGACCGCGCGGTAGGTTTACCGGGAGAGGTCTTGTTCCCGTAAAGTTTCTGTATAAAACCCCGCTGATCGGCTGTGTGTCTTTATTAATTACACGACATGACATCGAAGGAAAAACGAAATCGACTATAGCCAAAAATACATAATTTTGGCTATAGTTATTTCCTGCGAGAGATTCTTTATATATCTTTAATATATGGAAACAAAGCACGACAACTAATCAATGGTAAGAGTACAAAAAGGTAACACAGACCAGGTAAGGCATTATTAACGGCTGTCAATCATCATCCGTCAACGTGGACATTTCTGAAAAATGAGAGCGCTAAACAGCGCCTCCATCTGGCAAAAGAACGCAGTTACAAAGCGTTGCTCCATTGAACTTGACTGGAAACGGTTTCACTATCCAAACAAAGAAACAAAAAAGCTGCTCATGGATGAAGGTCTAATGCGTTTAGTGTTCTAATGTGTTCTAATGTAATGTGCACCGAATCCTATATAAACAAAAAGGGAGCAGCTTTGACTGATATGGAGTCTGGATTAACCTGACAAGATTTTAGCAGAGACTATTTTTCTTCAATAACTGTGACATACAAATACCTGTTGACCAGTTGGAATGTTGCCCGGTGTTCGTACTCCATCATAGACTCTGTCCACCTCTGTCCTGAAAGATTTAAAGAGAAACACGAATACCAAGTGCAGTGACCTCATGTGGCAGTGTACTGTTAAAACATTTCTGGAGACACTGTTGAAAACACAGTTGGGGATGCAACAATTATATATACTGTATATATATAAATATGTTTGTTATTGTATATTATATATTTGTACAGTGGGTTCATACCCCTTTAAATGTGTCATTCTTTTTTTTCATTGTAGCCATTTGCTAAAAACAAAAAAGGGTGTGAATACTAATGACCATGTCATATTTCAGTTTCTTTGTAATACATTTGCAAAAAAAATCTACTTTTCTGTTTTTATTCTGTCAAGATTGGATGCTTTGTGTATATTAATAAAAAAAATAAAAATGATTATTAGGAAATGGCTTCAATGAAACAAAGAGTGAAAAATGTAAAGGGGTCTGAATGCTTTCCATACCCTCTGTGTCCACAGTGGATATAAAAAGTTTACAAACCCTTGTGCAAAGCCAGGTTTTTGTGAAGTAATTATATGTGAAGTAATAATTTCATAACTTTCTCCACTGTTGATGCAACCCATAACACGGTATAGGTAATTGAAAAACAAACTGAAATCTTTACCAGGGAAAAATAAAAACTTAAACTAATCTTGTTACATAAATATGCACATCGCGTACAACTGGGCTCATGGCTGTGTTTGGATTCAAACACTTACATGCAAACTGATGTAAAATGGAGTGAATACACACCTGTCACCATGTAAAGTCCCTCTGACAAACCCCAAATAAAAAAGCAGCTGTTCTAGTAGATTTTCATCATTTCATCATTCATCATCATTCATTTTTGTAGCCACATCTTCTAGCAGAAGCCATGGTCCACAGAGATCGTTCAAAGCATCAGAGGGATCTCATTACTCAAAGTTATCAGTCAGGAGAAGGGTACAGAACAATGTCAAAGAAGGTCAATCAACCATGGAACACGGGGAAGACAGTCATCAAGAAGTGGAGAAAATATGGCACAACAGCGACCTTGCCAAAAACTGAATGACCATCCAAATTTGATGAAAGGACAAGGAGAAAACTGGAGAAAACTTGATTGCCCTCAGGGAGGCAGCCAAGGAGTGGACATAAACCCTGAAGGAGTTACAGGAATATCTCTCTACTACTGGCTGTGGGAAAGGGTGGCAAGATGAAATCCGTATCCTTTCAAAGAAAAACATCGAAGCCAGGCTACATTTTGCAGAAAGGCATTTAAAATCTGCAAAATGCATGTGGGGAAATGTGTTGTGGTCCAGTGAAACAAGGGTGCAACATTTTGGCCATAATTCTCAAAGGTATGCTTGGCACAAAACAAAACTGCTCACCACCCATAGGACACCATACCTACAGTAAAGCACAGGGATGGCAGCATCATGCTTTGAGGTTGGTTTCTTCAGCTGGAACTGGGGCCTTAGCCAAGGTGGAAGGAACTATGAACAGCTTAAAATAGAAGAGAAAGTTTAACCTTTAACATGACAACTATCCAAAGTAAACATCTAAATCAACTACAGAATAGCTTCACCGGGATAAGATTAAGGTTTTACAGTGGCCCAGACAGACCTGAATCTGATCTCTGATCATCTCTGGAGTGATCTGAAGAGAGCTGTGCATACAAGAGATGCCCTCACAATCAATTGGTGAAGAAGAATGGACAAATATTGCGACATCAAGAGGTGCAGGACTCATGGACACTTACCCCAAAAGACTAAGTGCTGTAATTAAAGCCAAAGGTGCTGCAACAAAGTATTAGTTTAAGGGTGTGCATATTTATGCAACAAGGTTATTTTAGGTTTTTATTTTATTTTATTTTCCCTTGTGAAGATTTCAGTTTGTTTTCCAATTGCCTATAACATGTTATGGGTCACATTAAAAGTGGAAAAGGTAATAAAACAATTTATGCTTGTGTCTTTTCTTTACATCACAAAAACCTGGCTGTGAACAAGGCTGTGTAGACTAAAAGTACTTAAAAAAACATATTGAAGTAAAGGATTTCTATATGCAGTCGGTAAAGACGCTTCTGTCTTTTCTGCCTTGAGAGGACTGCATTTATCTGCAGGCAGACAAAATTATTGTCGATTCTTCCTTGTAAACCTTTTGAAACTTTTAAACTAAACTCAAAACAAATCACTACTCTAATAGAATAAGGGAAATATATTTAAAACCAGGTTGTACTTGTTTGGAACAAAATAAAGGCAATTCTAAAACATATGTACCTCTATTTGTTACAATGAATAAACACAAAACTACATAGTGAACTATTTCTGTTTTTTAAATTGTTGCACTTTATTCTACTGAAGACAACAAATACCATCCCACTGTAGAAAACCTGTTTATTAGACAAATTATACACAGAAAGCTTTGCCACCTGTAACAGAGGCCCCAATTTGTTCTGTTTTGAATAATATGCAACACATACAACAAAATAGGCCTATATTAAATACTGTACATCATAAACCTTTGAAAGTTATCAATTAAGTCCTGTAGCTCTATGTATGAAATTAACAATGTTAACAGACAGTGCAACAGCAAGTTTGTGCATGCTCTCTTTTTAACCGGCTTGCTGTCATTTGTTTTCTTTTTAACTATTGTTATTTAGCCACCAAAAAATAACCATGAAGTCAGAATGAGATGGGAAAAAAGCAAAGAGTTTGCGTTCATGGTGACCATGGCTGGATGCGGACACAGTCATTTGAAATCAACACTGAAGCTTATAATGATAAACTCTTTTCTCTGTGTTAAACAAAATAGCATTGACATGTAAAATATACATTTTTAATGTCTCTTTAATTTATACTAAATAAAACTTTTAAACGTCTGTGTCCTATCGGTCATTCTGAAGCTGTACTGTAGCCTAATATAAGAAATGGATGCCTAAGAATGCTCCCTTTAAACACTGTAGCTCGACTGAGTTCTCTATGTATAAGGACCTGCAGGTTTTAGTTCTTAAAGATAACAAAGTGAAACAAATGATCAAAACAGCTTACATTATCAATTATTTATACAGTGTTAGTGAAAAAAGGGTTTGGTTCCATTTTACCATTCAAACCCCCATCTGCAAAATATTTGTCAATATTCATAATGTACTCTTCCCTCCCGTCCCACAATGCACCTTAATGGTCTCATTTTATTTAATTGGCACTTATTAACAAGTTATATAAACAGTACCCTTAACATTACAGATATGAAGTAGAAATATATTTGAAGTCATCTTGTAAAAGGCAGCCGTCGAGCTCCAATGGCCAGTGACTCTCCATCATGACATTCCCAGTTACACTAAGATGCTACCTGTGATTTCTGCTTCTAAAATGTACATGGTCATAAACTGGGGTTGAGAGGACGATTTACTTGTTGACATATAAGGCGTAAACTGAAGGTGATGATGGAATGGCTTCTCCTCAACACAGTGTCAATTCCATTTAACTACCTGGTCAGAAGTGACGTGGTGAGAAGAGAATAATACACTCAACCGTGACATGACCTTAAAGAGTTGGCATTTATCTCTAAACACATCCAGGCCCTGGCAGCACTAAAAATCTTAATAAAAAAAAGACAAAAAACTCCCCTCAAAACAACAAAAGTCTGAATGACAGTTATGTAGAACCAGTGACTACACCACTCATTTAGCAGTTTTTCAGAGTTTGCAGAAGAAAAAAAAAACAACAACAAGCAGACAGCTTAAAACAATGTTTTTTTTTTTTTTAACTTCCGACTAAAACACATTCCACGCAATAAAATCTCTTTTTTTTTCTCCAAAACAAAATTTTAAGGACATATAATAAGCATTAGCTTTTAAAGTCTTCCAGCTTGTCTTTTAGGCTTCATTTTTAAGGTGTCTTT
This sequence comes from Paraplagusia blochii, assembly GCA_016785265.1. Taxonomy (NCBI): domain Eukaryota; kingdom Metazoa; phylum Chordata; class Actinopteri; order Pleuronectiformes; family Cynoglossidae; genus Paraplagusia; species Paraplagusia blochii. The sequence goes on from JAFBJS010033145.1 coordinate 109,651, forward strand.
TTTTATTTCATCCCTTTAAGCATCCCTCTTAGAGTCTGTTCTGAGCATCTCACCAGGACTGGAAACGCAGTTATCACATTACAGGTGAAAAAAGAAAAATGTCAGCTCTACGTACAATCACTAACAGTTGTGTGGGCACTGGTACAGTGCAGTGGCACTGACTGAAGTGTCTTGTTGTGTCTTGAACGTTGGATGACGATGCCCAGAGATGAAATATTTTAGGGCTGATGCACCGACCTGGAGATGTTTAGTGTCAATCTGTCGCACTGTGGTGGCATATCAGCCTGAGGCCCACGCCGTTTCTCAGTCAGAATGTGTTCAAATTTGGTTAACTCTGGGCAATCTGTTGATACCATCTCAGAGTTGATTGCACGTGTAGGAGCCAGGGTTGTTGCCTAGTGACAACACCAGAATGGTAAAACAAGCACAAACTCCTGTATGGTGAAAAGGCAGAGCAAACCCAGAGAAGTGGAGTCTTACTCACTGAGATGAAGACTCTGTCGTAAACTACAGGGGGCTGCACTGCGGATTCCCTGGGCTACAGACACATCTACAGGCTAACTGTGTTATACTTTCAAGAAAATAACAACTTGCGGAGTGTTTGTTGTTGTTTCTTGGCTAGAAATACCACCTATCATTCTCTAATGGCAGCCCTGGAGCTCGTGATGTATTAGAAGTGGAAATGGCAAAGAACAAATCCCCCAGGCTCAGTTTTGGATCATAATCTTTTATGAAGAAGTCCATGAAACAGCAACAATTAAAATAAGAAAAAATCTCATTTACCTCTCACCCACCCTTTGAAAAATAATCCCCCAAACGTTCATTTTACTGACAACAATAAAGCAAAGATTACTCGCAACAACCCTTCCCTTTTTGCACCTCGACAGCACGTTCTTCATGGAGGACCTTAGAAGCTTCCACCTCCACCACTTATAAAACAATGATTTCTATTTACACTGATCTTTATCTGGGGCCTTTTTTTAGCTTATCTAGATGTATTTACTTTATCACCCCATTACATACTGTACCCTTACCCCCCAATCCTATTCAATTCTCTTCCTTTCCTCTTCATACAATCATCCAAATCACCAGCAACTCCATTATATGGAGGTGCCCCTGTCGGGGTCATTGCCATATCCAAAGTTGGGTCCTGGACCTGTGGGTTGGTATGGGATGGAGGACATTGTTTTGAGAGGGCTACGGAAAAAGCCACCATTAGGGGCCCTCTGTCTGAAAGGGCCCACCCCACCAGTCCGGTGGTCCTGAAGAACGCCGCCACCACCGAAACCGGAAGAAAATCCAGCAGCGGCTTTGGCAGAAAGACTGCGGCTGAGGGTTTGGATCTGCTCAGGGATAAAGGTGGTGGTGGTGATGTGGGTATTGCGGAAGTCACTGATCTGTTCAAGTGCCTGCCGAGCTGCAGGAAGCGCATCCATCTCTAGGGGGGTTAAATCGACGGAAGAGGTGGAGAACTGCTTGTGGGGGCTTTCATCCTCGGTGCACAAGCTGTTAACCCTGCGGTGTAGGTGCTCCAAGTCGATCTCCTTATCGTCCTGCAGGTGGGGAGGGGTATGACAAAAGTGTTCATGAAGAATCATGCGAGGGAGGAGAGGTTAATGGTAAAGGGAGAGGAAATTGAAAAGATGGAAAGGGAGATGTCAGCAGGGAAAAAATTGCATAGGATAGAAAAAAAAGAATTTCCAGAGAGATCAAGGGAGGTGATGGAGACGGGAAAAAAAATTAAAAATAAAGGGAGAAAACAAGACAAAGCAGGGAAAGAGATGAGGGAGTACAGTAAAAAAGAACCAAATAGAGCAGAGAAGGAAGGACAAGAATATTTACGCAGCGTATATTTGGAAAAAGTGAACAAGAATGAAGTGGGTTTATGTTAAGACAGTAGTGATGTCATCCATTCAGCCATTGCAAATGGATGGTAAGAATCAAGGTGAAAATTAGGAAGTTAAAAAAAATAATGGTGATGACATAACAAGAATGTCAGTGTGATCAAAATTAGTTTTGGGAGCATTAATATAATTATAGCAAAAAATTAAAGTCGCAAGAAGGTGAATTGAGGAAATGTGTGGGAGGCATGGTTGAGGCAAGAAGTGGGGGAAGGGTGACAAAAGAGGAGGGAAGGATAGAGAAGCACACTCTGAGCTGTGGTCAGGATATTAAAAGAGAAAAGACATAAAAAAAACACTAAAACCTGGACTGAGGGAGTGCAGAGCATCTGTAACAACAGAGAAACACACCACTGTCATGCTGATGTGTCTGTGCTCTGCTATCCAGCCTGCTAGCTAGTATATATTAAAAACACATCAGTGACTACAGCATCTTTAGTGTGTAAGATATCCCCTGCTTTATGTCCACAAGGGAGACAGATCCACATTGAGATTGAAATCTCTTTTTCAAGTGAATTTGTATTCCCATTTGTTTTTTTCCAGACAATTTTGATTGATCTTGTGTAGGCCAGGATTAAATATGAGTCAAACAAAGGACAGAAACTTGAAGAAATTTAACAGAATCAACTTAACTTAGCCAAGACTTTATGATAAATGAAACTTAAATGAACTACAATATACATATGTACTTAACTTATCTTATCTTATCTTATCTTATCTTATCTTATCTTATCTTATCTTATCTTATCTTATCTTATCTTTATCTTATCTTGTCTTATCTTATCTTATCTTATCTTATCTTATCCAATTTTCTTATCTTAAACTTTAAAGTGAATAAAACTTATAGAAACTACAATGCATACATGAGCATAGTTCAACCTATTTAGACAACTTTGGATGATGTCAGTGATGAACCCTGTGTGAATACCCATGCAGTGGTCTTTCTTTTATAATGGATGGGATGAGGGTGCATATTTTGAGAGACAGGCTCGGGTAAACAAAAGATGATCAGGGCAGAATGGTTGAGAACCTCACTAATTGACTCAGCCCTAATAAAATTTGAACAATTATTTTGAGGAAGAGGAAAACAAGAATGGGTGAGCAGTCCAATAGAATCAAATTCACTGACCATTTCCCTGGATGCAGCTCAGGGCCTTTTGCACTTGCAGAGAAGGGACACCGAGGGGTGGCCCCTGGCTTTTACATAAAGCAAGTTCAGTGAAACTGAGGGGAATTGGTGGAACTCTGCCAACTGTTATGACACTAACAAATCAACCCATGCTTCAAAAAGAAAGGTATCAATGTAATGAAAATAAATGAAATGGAAGAACATGGCGTGCATTTGAACTTAACCCGGAAACTTTAGGAGAGCATCATTTTATCCTTTTTAGTTGAAATTGTTGTGCAATTGGCCTGTACTAACAATGGTGTTATAAAAAAAGCAAATATTAATATCACACTCATATACATATCTAAATGGCTAGTTGCAGTGCTGAATGCATGACTGCATTGAGTACATTGACAATTACATTTCTACTTCTGAATAATGTGGAATAGTAATAATAATAATAATGATAATAGTGGTAATAAGTAATAACCTGCTAATGCTCTTGTTGTTCAGATTTAGTCTAGTCTACTGGAATTTGCTACAGAATGTGTGTAAATTTACCACACACTTTTATCTTAAGAAAATCAAGTACATGAAAGACATCCCAATGCTTCCACTGAAGGGGTATTCCGAGTTAATAACATAAATATAAGGTTAAAGTTAATAACATAAATATATAATGAAACATAGTGCATTGAGAAAATATTAATTCACAAATACTCTCTTGCACGACGCAAATCTTATAGAATAAATACATAATTAGTTTTAATTTAACTGTTTTCATTCAAAGATGACGCTCTAACGTCCGTTGGTAGAGAACTAGCGTCCCTCCATGGTCAACAAGCGTCACTGCACACAAATTTAACTGAATTCTATTTGTCGAGCAGATTCCAAAGAGCTAAATCACTCTCTGGCTGAGAATCTCACTAAACTCTGAACACTTGAGGCTGAACTTTCTGTCATCTGAAGTCATCCCTCTGATCTCATCATCACTCCCATACAATACAAGAGAAAAACACATTTGTCTAAGCGCATTACTAACCAATGATTTAGTTTTATCTTCTATTGTATATATAACCTTGGTGTGGGAGGTGAGGTGGTGAAGGTTGACATTCTCATTTTGGGGGTGAGCTCAGGAGGGTTGGTGGAGTCGTAGGAGTGCTGCACGATAAGGGCACAGGGAATGTCGCAGCATGCTGGGGGTTGGTAGCGGGTGGTGTTGGGTGTCGTGGCGTTCGGCCCCTGATTCTGGGGTTGACTGCCCATGACGAGAGGATGCTCGTTGGGGCCATGAGGGGTGGGATCTGTTTGTCTGGCAACTGTGCCATCTGCCTGTGTCTAGTATGAGTGTGTGGGCCACAAATGTGAGGGATTTGAGAGAAAAAAGTGTAAAGAGAAGGAGGCAAATAACAAAAAGGGAAATGAAGGAGAGATGCAGAGTCATTTGTATAAAGAACATATTTGTGTGTTTTTTTTTTGTGAATATGAAGATGTGAAGATCAAAGCAAGCCAAGAAAAAAACAAAAAACAAAGGTAAAAAGACAAAATCACACACGGGCAGACATGTAGAGACAGATAAGAAATGAGTGACAAACAAGACCAGGCAGATGGGAAAATGACAAATTGCGGGGGACAGAGAAGTAGATTGGAGAAACAGATGGGCGGGTGTTGAGCGAGGAGAAAGACATGGCAGTCTGTCAGCACACACAGTCAAGCAGGTCAATCCGTGCAGTCCTCAGAGAGACATTACATTCATACACTTTTGATATACCTGGAAAGGAGAGATGTTTAAATGGCATTGTTATTGCTCCATCTCTCCTCCCACTTTCTCTCTCTCTCACTCCCACATTCTCCCTCCTGCTGCACTTCTCAACACATTGCACTTTTATAAACCAACAGAACAGACAATATATGAGAGGTTTGAGCTGCAGTGACATAGATCGGGATGTAGATTTAGGACAAGGAGGCGGCAGTTCCTCTCTGACCAACTCACTCAAAAATACAGAATTTAGAGGTTGGCAGTTTTCAGCACATCGGAAACATAGAATATACAAGGAAAGCCGCCTCTGCTCATGCTAAATCTACATGGACTCTACAGAATACCAGACAAAAAACCTCTGATATACATGTATGGTATAGTTCTGTCTTTGGAAATTCAAACAAATTCAACATAATTATATACTAAATAGAGGTGAATCAGTTTTATGATTGAAATATGTTGCTACATCGAGTCAAGTGACAGAACTCTTCCATACAAACCTCTCAAAAAGCAAACAGCCAATAAGAACAAACAAACCAACAATCAAGCAAACAGACATATTACCCAAAATGACTAGAGCAATGCAGCCACTCTGCTGCAGTTCAGCCCTTCGTATTCTACAATTGGGAAATAGTTTATCAAATGTGAAATCCAAACCAGAGCTAGGAGCCTCTGCACCCCCTTGTCATTTTAACACTGCTACAAAATACACCAGGGGCTCGAACCGTGTCGAAATTGAGTTTTTTATGCGTCTGGGAGAAGTAAAAGAAGCAATTCAGACAGAAATGGTGCATTTCAAAAGCTTTAAGACACTTTTACTACCATATAGAAGACAGGCCAAATAGAAGAACGGAGAACATTGAAAACTCATCTAAAAACACTGCACGTGTTGGAACCATTAAAGTATGCAGTTGGGACCTAGGAAATAAATTCCTTTTTCTTGAAAGTTGGCACCTGTCTTTATATTGATAAGGAATTGTTGAGTTACTTGAATTAATCAAATAGTTGAGTTACTGTATTACTGTTTTTTTACAGCACAAAAAATGAAATGCCTTAAACTGTATTTAAGTGCAGACAAACAAGTCGAACATTCTGACAGGTTTCTCAGGCAACTACCAACTGTAGATGTGTCATGACTTCTGAGTGTCTTTTAATTAACAATGAAGTAATGTTTTCAGTTTTAATAAAAGCAGTTATTAATTAAGTTTACTTTGCGTAAACAAATGAACATGAAGACCTCTTGTAATCTATATATAAATATAATAATATAATCAACAAAGTCTAATGAAATCAATTAAAAACCAACTTGGTGCAATGGATAGTGGTGGACTGGGGTCCGGAGGTTTGAATCCACCAACTGCCAGGTTATTACTGAGCTCCACTGAGCATGGCACCGTCCCCACTCACTGCTTCCCAGGCTCTTAAGCTGCCCTCTGTTCACTTTGGTGATGGGTTAAATACAGACAACAAATTTTGTTGTTTGCAGTGGTGTGGACACCAGTGTCACAGTGACAGTGAGTCTGTTTTAATTTCCTTTCACTCAGACATTAAGTTAATGTTAAAAGACCTAGGTTTACGCTGTGATTTCTTTTAGTGTTCAGTTTCTGGCCGTGATTTTATTTACTCAGCAGTGCTATGTTTGCACTGCTGAGAATATAAAACTGGCCTTTTGAGGTAAATGGGTATCCCATGTGTTAGGTTTGTTTATATATATATTTTATTGCTTCAAACAGCCAAGTGACATGATATTTCCTAGAGCAGTAGGTTTTACTCCCTTCAGAGAACAGCACAACAGAAGTAGAAAGAGAAGTGGGCGCCATGGTCCATAACTAAGCCAGGCTAGTTCATCAGTAGTATCTGAAAATTCCATGTCAACATCTACTGTACAGTGATGATGTTACTCTAGGATGCTGGCCTTTTTAGTTCAGTGGCATTAAAGGCAGATATGAGACTGGCCAATAAAAGGCTTAACTTTTTATGGGCAACAAGTGCAAATATTGGACGGGGGAAGATTTAAAGGAGTGGCCAGTGTAGTTAGCAGAACCACAACTACATGTGGCCATCAAATTATTCTTTGATGTACGACATACTTCAGGAATTCTGGGATTTTAATTCCTTAGATTTCCTCAACAAATAATTTTTTAAAAATATATATTAACTTACCATTTGAAATTGAAAACATTCTAATCTGAATTTCTCGACAACATTTTTATTTATTTATATGCAGTTCTTCGGTTAAATAGGTCATATATATGTATATGTATATGAGATAAACCTTTAAAATCACAAAATTGTTCTATCTACAGATTTCACTGTCTGTTGCTACTTACTGTATATGTATTACAACCTTTCCCCAAATGAGGTTTGTGTGTCGTCAAACTAATGGTCAATCTTCAAATATTTTTCAGCCTGTGGTGGGGTTTACGTGTGCATAATCATTTAATGTGTTGCATGAAGGCAAACTACAGTAGCATAGAGTTTACACTGAGATGCCAGCTCATTATAACAGTCATTACTTGCACAGACATACCACTTTAGCACAAAGAGAAGCGTAGACAGATAGCCCAGCGTCAAAGGCAATTAACACAGCATCACAACATGAATGCAGCAGCATGTCACAATATTACGCACAGAATGCAATTATGCAGATTCCAATATGTATGAGGAACAGACACACACAAAATTAGACTGAACTGGACTTGAAGAAATGAGCTCTGTGGCACAGAGAGCATGTACAGCTGCATTTATGTGACTAGTAGGGTAAATATTCCCTGCATCTAGAGTGATGGATGAACACAGTCTAAATGTTTGCCATTTATAACTATTTATACTATTTTAAGTGAATCACATCAATCCTGCATGCAGTGTGGGGTGTGTCATTCTGGGTAAAATAATTTAATTTATTTTTGCTGTTGGCCAGAGCAAAGATGGTCAGATTAAGATGGAGCTTATGAAACCTCTGAAATCTGAACAAATATATAACTTATTTTGATGGTTGTTATGAAATAGTGTTTCTGACACAAGGTGTGAGGATTTGTCCTATTGACGCAGCCATGGCATAATAGAAAGAGCAATTTAAATGAAAGTGTGTTTGCAGTAATGGTAGAATGCCAAGTCTTTGTGTGTAAGTGTAATTGGTTTATCTTTTGAGTTTGAATTAATAAAACACAAATAAATTGGCATTCATTTCCAGGTCTTCAAGGC
>JAFBJS010033181.1:0-15676 GCA_016785265.1 Paraplagusia blochii
GAGTCAGAGTAGAAGATACAATGGTCAACAATTGGGGTGGGAAATGTTGACCCGCCGTGGCAACCCCTGAAAAATGGACAAGCTGAAAGGAGAAGTATTATCGATAATAGGTAATCAACTATGAAAGGTTTGATTAGATCAGCTTACATCTCAAAAAAAAATATATATACATGTATATATACATGTATACATATATACATGTATATATATACATATATACATATATACATACACACCTATATATATATATATATATATATATATATATATATATGCACATATGTTTGTGTGTGTGTGTGTGTGTGTGTGTGTGTGTGTGTGTGTGTGTGATTTAATCTATTCAAAGTAACAGTGTCACAGGTAACAGGGTGACAAATTTGCTTTTTCTGAAGTGAACTGTTCAGGCCGCTGTTACTGCTGACCAAGAGGACGAAGTAACTTATGTAAATATCTAATAAAAAGTTTTATTCTGAATTTATGCATAGCAGGGTTACATGAAGTCAAGTGAGGCATTCAATCAAGGCCAAATACATTATAGAAATATAAAAAATATGGAACTGTAACTGTAAAAAAAAACTGGCGTCATGTGATTCACTGCTTCTTCTGCCACGCTTTAAAAGGTTATAGTAATAGGGTTGTGAGCATGTTGGAGAGTACACCTTCCTTGAAAAATTAATATTTGACTTAAACAAATAGTCCCATAGTTACTGTTAAAAGACAGAAATAAGACAAATAATATATATATAAATAAATCTAATTTAATTTGGGGTTGGGACAAGACAAAGGGGCATTTTAGGGGTTACTCTAGAGCAGGCCTGGGCAATTATTTTGACTCGCGGGCCACAGCTGGTACTAAAATATATCAAGGGCCAATCAGAAACATTGAGTATTTCCGTGATCAAAGATAGATAACGGGTAAAGTAGTAAATAAAGGCAACATGCTCTAAGCGTCTTAAGCCCATGCATTGGCAAAATGGTGGTTTTGCAGGGAAAAGGTAGAAGGATAACGATAATATAAATTAAAAATATAATTTTGACAAGTCTGGCGGGCCGGATTATAACGCCAAACGGGCCGCATCCGGCCCCCGGGCCTTAGTTTGCCCCCTTCTGCTCTAGAGCATCATACAAGCATCATCACAAGCATCATATTTCAAGTTTATTTTTCATTCTACCGATGACCAGCATGCTAGAACATTTTATATCATTATTTGGATGGTTGGGACACCAAATCTCCTCCAACAAACAACCTGTGTGATTATTTACCAACAGAGGGTTCAACCAAATGTGTCAGGACACATTAGTTACAAACATGCGGTTCCATATTCCTCACATGTGCAAATGCAAATGTTGTCTCCAGGATCCAGTAAAGATCACTCACGAAGCATAATCCTCTCCTTTTTTACAATTATCAGGTTACTCTTTCAGTCCAAATGTGTATATTTGACACATTCAGGACACGGTTCAACGTCAGATTGAAAAGAAAAGCTTTTTTTTTTTTTTCTCAGCCCTTTAAGGACGAACGTTAGAACCTCGTCTGCACCCGATCATTTGTATTCAGGTCAGTCGCTCGTCCTGGATTGCCAAGACATTGGGCTGACTCAGCTTTCCACCCTGATGGTACTTAATGAAGGGAAGAGAGTCTGATGTCTCTCATTGGACAGAACACGTGTCAAAGTGTCAGCTTTAGAAGTAGACTTTGGTCGGACGCCAGTGGATCTCTGCATTTCATGTTTAAATGGAGGATGATGTCAGAGATTAGTCGGTTGGCAGGAGTCAACAGATGAGAAAGGGGGTGAACCAACCAGGGGATCGAGGACCAGTGCAGGGCCATATGGTGTCAGGTTGTAATAATTGCTCAGAAAAGAGAGAGCAATGCATATATATGTGTTAGCGAATGGTAAACCTGTCAACATTACATAATAATATTAAAAAAAGTTACTTCAAGGGAATATTGAAAAAACTTTGACTAAAACTAATTTATTAATACAGGTTGGTTGTTTAGGTGCTATAACTCTTTAAGGTTTAAGGGGTTATTGTTTTGTAAAACTGTCATATAACCATCATGACGACAAGCTGATTTTGTTTTGTTTCATTTTTTAGGATAATTTATTACAGCAGTTACTGAGACCCCCAGTGATGTAACACTTTAAATTATATTTATTAATCTATTTACCTTTAACTTAAATGTCATATAATCCATTGACCTGCTGGTGATAGGAATTAGATATTTTCAGCATGATTGTCCTCAGTGACCAGCTGCTGAAGACACACATTTGCTAAAAGGTAATCACCAATTATTAGGATGTCCAATATTTACTTTTTCTAATATATAACATACGGATATTGCTCAAGCACTGCACTCTCACAATGATAAAATAATTTTTCATTTGCATCATCTGGCAAAAACTAGGTATTGTATGTTTGTGTGTTTTTTATTTCTAGAAAAACTAATTCTACATACAAGCATACATTGTTTAGTTAATATTAAACAATTATTATAACAGTTGGCTGGTGAAGGGGGATGTTTACAGGACTGTTGTGAGACAAGCCGTGATGGATGGATTAGACACTAGGAATAGGCAGGAGGCAGAGGTGGAGGATTTAAAGATGCTGAGATTCTCTTTAGGAAAGGTTGGACAAGCTCAGGAATGAGGACATTAGAGGGTCAACACAGACAGGAAAGTTAGGGGGGGAAAGCTAGAGAAGTCAGACAGTAGGGACAGTTGGTAGAAGGATGATCTTAAAGATGGAGCTACCAGGTAGAAGACAAAGAGGAGATGGGTGGATTGCAGTGAGGGAGGACATGGAGGTAGTTGGAGTCAAAGTAGAAGATACAGGGGACAGAGTGACATCTAAAATGTTAACCTCTTGTGGGAACTTATGATAAGGGACAAGCTGAATATAATATACAGCCGTTGGCCCATATTATCTTCCAAGCAACAATCTGTAAAGTCACATATTTTCACCTTAAACCTTCTTGTTTATTAATAACCACGTGGTCTGTATCTACTGTTATAGGTCCTATAAGATACTTAATATAATCCAGTCTATACATTTATAACCAGTGTTTTCTCTTTTGCCCCAAAGGTTTGCGAGTAGTTAGACAAAAAACATTGTACGACATTATAGATTTCAGTAATTTATTCAACTCTGTGTTTGTTCAGACAGACTATCTTATTCCTTAAGGGTCTGACATATTTAGGAAATAACTGGTGCATAAAAAGTAATCACAAGAAAGCAAAACAAAACCTCTGGAGCTGCACAGAGAAGTGGCCGACTTAAGACTGAACAGAAAATAAAATAATAATTTCCCTCTATTCTCTGACAACTGGGCAGCTGTTTCCAAGAAAAAATATAAGAGAAAAAAAAAACAAAAAACATCTTGTTCCAGTCTTAAAATAATTTGCAGGTGCCTCTGGCTGTTTACCATTTGTACCTGATGCTAAAATAAAGAACAGATAAATTTCACAGTTCCAATCTGATATGAAAGGTGATCAGTTCAAGAGAAGATAGAATCCTCCCGGCGTCTTTTCAGATCGTCTTACTTCATTGTCACGCACCCAGGGAAGCCACGGCCATACATCTAAATTTCACATTTGTTTGCCGTGTACAGATGAATCAGTGTCTGTGCCTAAGCATTCTAACAGCAGCTGCGACACGTTTATAGTTCTCTGTTTCTGTCGGCATGTCCTCGTCGTCTCTCATTGTCTCCTGGCACATCCGCCTCTTCTGCTGCATCTTTTTTTTTTTACCCTCCATGTGTCTCCCATCCTCTACTTGTCAATCATCATTAGCATTCAGCGGTAAACAATAGTCTGGTCGAAAGACATGGGACAGCGGCGTAAAAAAGCAGCAAAGACTGATTACTTGGACCAGACACAATGAGACGTATCGGTGCTGAGACCTGAGTGGTGAAGTACCTGCGATAGAGACTCACAAAGAAACACTTCTCTGGGATCTATTTCTATTCTGTTTTGACATTTTACATTTCTAAATAACATACCATCAAAATTGATCTCCATTGTTTTGGTCTGTTGTTATCTTAATATTCTAAAAATCGCAGGGATTTTTCTCGTTTTATTATACAGTGATTTATGTGTCTCTTCTTGTTTTGTTTCCAATCTACAGCACACGGACCTGTGTCAGTACATGGACAAGCACCCCGGGGGTCTCTATCCAGACAATGTGAAGGTACAGTATGTCAAAAAAAGTCTAAAAATGTTCAAACGAGTCCTTGTTAAAAAGTGTTTTCGAGTCTGTCATGACTCAGTGTTTCCAGCCAGATGTTGTGTTACAGTCGAACAATTTCACTGAGAGTCTGACGGAGCCTAGTTGTGTTTCTCGGTGTGATTCCATCTGCTTTGTTCTTCAATCCCAAACGAGCTCTGTGAGAAGGAATACATTCATGGTGCATGTTTGTCAAATTGCTCCAAAATTAATGATAATCTGCACCTGTCTTTGAGTTAACTTTTTTTTAATGTCACATATGAAATGTATCAGACAAAAGCAAAGAGACAGTGATGCCTTCACTGTCTTGGAAATACCTTTGGGATGCAGCATTTTTCTGGTTGAGCGATCTCCACAGTCGTGAGCAATAAAGTAGTTGTTTGTACTGAACGTATAGTTAAAGAATTAAAATACAGTGTATTAGGCTATGCTATCCCGAATACAAATGGCGAAAATTAGCTTTCTCCATAGGGTGGCAGGACGCTGCCTTGGAGATAAGGTGAGGAGCTTTGTCATCAGGGAGGAGCTCGGAGCAGAGCCGTTTCTCCCTCAGATTGAGAGGAGTCGGTTGAGGTGGCTTAGGCATTTACATGGGATGCCCCCTGGACGCCTCCCACGGGGGATGTTTGGGTCATCTCCCATGGAGGACATGACTGGGTCTGGAGGAAACCCAGAGGAAGACCTAAGACACTGCTGGAGCAACTATGTTGCCTTGCTGGCTGGGAATGCCTCTAGATCATCCCAGAAAAGCTGAAAGAAGAAAGTTGCAGAGTTCATCTTTCATTAAATTAAATTATATTAATGACATTCCACGTGAAAACACTGATTGTTAATGGTTAATAATTTAGCAATAAGGATTCAGAATGATTCAATAAGGTAGGAAACAGATAAACTTCAACATGTAATATTTTATGTCCTATTTACCTTTCCAATTGTTTCATTTTCAAATGATAACTTCCACAACATTTTGCAGGAAACCACGTCCAATTTGTCAAGACGCTATCAGTTTTCATCAAATCATGAACTCTGCCCTCTGCCCCATTCTACGTCAAAATTCTCATATTAGCGAACTCTGCTACTTCATGATTTTTAAGATTTTTTTTAAAGGTTTTTATATATTTTTTATACTTTTTGTTTTTAATTTATATCACTGTAAATGCAATTCAAACAGAATGGTGACAAAATGTAATTACATTTTGGACAGTGATAGTTCGTGATTAGGTCTTTTTTTAGAACTGGCTTGCGGGCAACTGACATGGTCACTGCGTGCGACGCGGTGCCCACGGGCATCGGGTTTGCGAGCCCTGATCTAGGGAGAGGGATGTCTAGGGTATCCCCCCTCCAAATGCTGTCCCCGTGACCCAGCTCCGGATAAGCGCATGAAGATGGTTGGATGGATATATTGGGCCAAACATAAATTGTGTATATTCAGTGTATATTTTTGAATATATTTTTATGTTGTCTTTGCAGGTCACTTCAGTCCTGTCATTTCAATTCAACCCTTAACCAAATGTTTACTTCTCTGCTCTGTAGGTATCAACAGTTTTACAATTTACAGTAAAACAGAACAGAACCACAGGTCAGCTCCCACCTAAAAGACTGGGCTTTAGGTTTCAAAAAAAGTGTCGAAACATGTTCTTCAAAAAAGATAAATCAAACTACGTTAGAGTCAGATCTGTGTTTTTCGCAAATCTTAAAACGGAAGGAGTCATATTTTAACACGTTGGAGCGTAATCTAACATAGTTCAGATAAGCAGGTGTAAAGGAGCAGTGATGGAGTGAATGAGCCCAGTGTGATGGTGTCAGGGCTGCGGGTGCAATCTTCCATGAAGGAAAGTGACAGCTCACTCTCCATCTCTTCAATAACAGCTCGTACCTTTCGCCACCAAGGATTTACATGAGTAATAGTGTTTTTCCTGCTGACAGCAGCCTCACTTATTTTCACATGAATAATTTAGGATTATTCTCACAAGGCAGCAGCAGCAGCAGCAGTGTTTTGCCAGACTCACTTCGACTTTGTGATTTTTTATTTTTTTTCTTTTTTTTTGGGGGGGGGTGATGTGTATTGTGGTTCCTAATCTAATTAAGGGCTCTGTTTGTGCAGCGTCACGCTGTGCTGAGATTACCCAGCATTCTCGGAGTGGGAATAAAAATGATCTGATTGCAACAAGAATCAAAGTGAAGTGTAATAAAGTCTTGTGAGTGTAATGTAAATCAAAGCAGTTTCAGTTGATTAGTATATAAAGATAATGTTAATAATACTTTTACTTAACATATAGGTAAATTAAGAGGATTTTTATGACCCAAGTTGGGGTCAGGTGGACTTCAAATGGGAATTGTATATATTATATATTATATTGTATATATTTTTTTGTAACAAAAGGTAGAAATTGTTACAAATTTCAATTTTTGAAAAAAAAAGGTAGAAATCTTCTCCTTTTGGCCACAGCGAGTCAGCATTCTTCAACAGTCTTCAACTAACAACTAACTAACTCTAACTACCTCCATGTCCTCGCTCAATGCATGCATACGTCTCCTCTTTGTCTCCTACCTCTTTGCTTCATCTCTAGTATCATCATGTCCTCCATCATGTCCCTCTAATCACCTCATTCCCGATCATGTCCATCCCTGTCTCTTCTAAAGAGAATCTCACCATCTTTAACTCTTCCACCTCTAGCCTTGCTTCCTGTCTTCTGCACTTGACTTTTTTCTCCAGTTGTTCCATCCTGCCTGTACTCTTTTCTCCACCTCTCTTCCACAGCCTCCACTGCTCTGATGCGTTGATCCTCCGTATCTATTCTCCTCCACCTTCACCACCTCTGCTTATTGTAATCTCACCACTCCACTGTCCTCCCTTTCATCCGCAATTGTACTCTGTTTTGCTGCGACTGACCTTCATCCCCCTTCTTTCTAGTCCAAACCTCCACCTCTCTAGTTGTTGCTTAATCCCAGTGCAAATCACAATGTCATCTGCAAACATCACCGTCCATGGAGACTCCTGTCTGTCCTCATCAATCTGTCCACCACTAGAGCAAGCAAGAAGGGCCTCAGGGCTGATCCTTAATGCAGTCCCACCTCCAACTTGAAGACCCCTGTCCTTCCAACAGCACAACCACACCACTGTTGTACTGTTCTCATACATATCCTTCACCAATCTAGCATACTTCTCTGCCGCTCCTGACTTCCTCATACAAAACCACAATCAACATCCCTTATCAATATTTGAAAACCATAATAATTAAATACAATCAGAAATATTTAGATTATTTTGCATTCACTCCAAACTAGGATAAAAGCCTGTTGAGCAGTAATGTAACAAAAACATAAAACCTCAACAGTGATCGACCAACACATGCTAAATGTGGTGCAGAGCCCCTACTTTTCACGCTGCTGTCCATCTCCATCAAAGGCGTGCAAGCCTTTTAAATTCTTATTTTATAGAGGCCTAAAACACTTATGATGCATTTGTTTTATTGTCTCATAAATGTTCAAATGAAATTTAAATCCATTCAACATTTATATGTCACAGATGCACTGGAGCAGCTGTCTCACTGTCGCCTTGTGTCCGACTGTCAGTGACGCAGACAGTGCTTTGATTAGGGGAAGAAATTATCTGAAGCACCAGTGAGTTCAAATTCTAGGAGAGCCATAGATGTAAATCATAACGTTTTAAATTTGATTATCATATATGTGCTACTAATACAGCAAGACATAATTGAAACACAACATTGTGTGCCTGTGTGCCTATAAGTCAACATTTTTCATCTCCACCTGTCCTCTGTATCTTCTACTCTAATTCCAAGTGCCTTCATGTCCTCCATCACTGCATTCATCTTTCTGGTCTTTGTCTCCTACCTAGTAGCTCCATCTCTAGGATCATTCTTCTACCAATATAACCACCGTCCCTCCTCTGAACATGTCCAAACCATCTCAATCTGGCTTCTCCAGTTTTTCCTCTAAACCTTCCTGTCTGTGTTGTCCCTCTAAGGATCTAATCCCTGATCCTGTCCATCCTTGTCTCTCCTAAAACGAATCTCAGCGTCTTTAACTTTGCCACCTCTGGCTCTGCCGCCTGTCTTCCACCTATGATATATAACACATCTATGGGACAAATAAAAGAACGTGTTCAAGGAACAGTTCTCAAACTGAGAGAAAACAAAATTCAGAAAGTGCTCAGTGGTTTGTCAATGGATTTATGTGATTGGGTTTTAGACTAGATCCAGTTTCACATGGCTGCGTCGTAATTCTAAGCACACAAATATTTAATATTTTGATTACTGAAATGTAAGTATTTCTTTTTTATTTTAATAGAGAAACTCTTGGAACCTTATTGCTCCTTGACTACAACTTAAGTCTAGCAAATTAAGTCATTGATTAACACTGGCATGTGATTTGGTTTCTTTCTCCAATGATCAGTTCACAGCTTGTTTCGTTTGTCATAGACCAAGGAGTTGTTGCTATGTACAGTAAATAAAGCCAGTTTGATGGCTTTGACTCATTACCTCAGCATGTTTCACACGTCAATGAATCTGAGATCATAGAAAATAAAACACTTTGGGAGTTTAGTGGTTCTCCGTAGAAACTGGTCACAGTTGTTTTCAATCAATTCTGACAATTCTTTTGTTGTTCTGTTCCAAGTTCAAACCATTGAAAACCTCCGTAGGGAGGTGAAAAAGAGAAAACATTTAAATAAAAGTGGATTTACTATGGCAAATGTTGAATAGATGGCAAAAAGAATGAATTAAAAAGCATGAGATATGTATTTAAATATATTTTCCAGTTCATGACATTTTATTCAACAACATGTTGAATAAAATGAGTTGTTGCAAATATTAATGAGCTGAAAATATAACTTCAGGTTATTGTTACAAAAATGAAAAAACAAAAACATATGATGTTGCGGCAAATCTTAGTGCATTCGCTTAAATTTGCCAATTTCATGGCAACATAATTGGGAAAAAAGGCTTAATAAATTTAAATTTTTTGAGAAATTAGTCACAGCAGCCAAGTGATAGACACAGAGTAAGACAATGGATAAGGTTTCCAAAAAACAAACAAAAAAAAAATATATATATATATATGTATGTATATATACTATATATATATATATACATACATATATATATATATATATAAAATTAATTTTATTGTTAAGTACAAGATTATTTCGAAAATGATTCGCACTTCATGCAAAGACAATTCAACCTTGGAGCATTTTTAACCAAAAACAAACAGATCCTGAGACTTTGCTTACTACAAAGAACCAGGGACATAGGGTAGATGTCTACACAGTAACACCAGCTAAAACTGTACTTATCAAATGGATCAGATTTCGCTGTGTGTAGTGTTTTAATTTGATGTAGGAAATGGAGCCTGAATCCTCAGCTCCTCGTAGCTCATGTCTTTACTTGGTGCATATGCCTACTTGATGCAGCCAGTGAAGTGCAAAACCACCAGAGTGTCATCTAATACATGTAGTCCATGATGTTCTATGGAGTGTGCAGTGTTTTTAGTTCCCCTACCAACACACACATGCACACACACACACACACACACACACACAAAGGCTCTGCTGCACCACATCACTGCCCATTAAACCATGAGCCAATTACACGTCTGGCCATATCTGGATGGCTGCAGTCCTGCCTTACCACTGCCACATCTCTTGATTGCCAAAGCCGTTGCCAGGTCTCTTGATTCAAGCCATTAAGCGGAATCGCTGTAGAAACTCAGTGGAAAGATTTTTTTTTTTTTTTTTTTCTGTTTGTGCTTGTTGGCAGATGGGAGGCTAGTTTCCCATCATTTAATGCTATGTCGTTGCAGCTCTTCCTTGCCATTTCACTCACTCATGTCTGTCCGTAAATGTACTAATGTACACTTAGCAGAACTGTTGATGGACTCCTTTTAGCCTTTTTTTTTCCAAGCAATTTGTAATTTCACAGTAGAAGTGTTAGCAAGGCCTAATGTTTGGTCCCAGAGTCTCCGTGTGTTTGTTGGCATCGGTTTTGAGTGTCAGAGTGTCTATGGTCTCCTCATGACAATTGGTAAACAGAAGACCACAGTGAAAATGTTTAATGAATACAAAACAATAAAAAATGACAATAAAGAGGAAATTACATTGAGATGTTAAAATAACTGTGGAATATGGATTGTTTTAGGTCAGGGGTCGGCAACCCAAAATGTTCAAAGAGCCATATTGGCCCAAATACACAGAAACCATACCTGTCTGGAGCCGCAAAAAATTAAAAGCCATATATAACACTAATATGAAGGCAACATAGGCTCTCAGTATATTAGCTATATAATTTATTATCAAAATAACTAAGCACTATGAGCACAAGCATTAATGAATAATTGTTTATCCGATCACCGTGTCCGGCCGATCACCGATTGGGTCGGTTGAAGAACTCGCGTTTTAGGTCAGTGGCCGATTGCCTTGTGCAGTAAAACCTTTGAAAAAAACAACAACATTAGGACTGTTTGTGTTCCATTTTGATGTCCTTTCAGTCCTTTTTCTATTTTTACACATTTTTGAAAAAAATTTCCAGTGAGCCACTAGGGATGTGCTAAAGAGCCACATGCGGCTCTGGATATATATATATATATATATATATATATATAGTGTATATTACGGTTGTGACGATTCACTCACATAACGATCCGATTCATGTCACGATTTACAGGCTACGATCCGATTCAGGAACGATTCATAAAAAAATATTAAACGATCGATCCAGTTCAATCCGATTCAGTTCAGTTCGATCCACACCGATCCAAAACGATTAATTTGCACACCCCTTATATATATATAGTGTATATTAGGGGCGTGACGCTTCACACACATAACGATTGATTGATTAATATCACGATTCACAGGCTACAATCTGATTCAGGAACGATTCATAAAAAAAGTGTATTCCATTCGGTTCAGTTCAATCCAAACCGATCTAAAATGATTAATTTGCACACCTCAAGATATATATCTCAAAACAAGTATATTTCAATATTTAATTTTAGTGGATGAAAATATAGTAAAAACATTGAATTTTATTTATTTATTTTTTATCATTTCTTAAACCCAACATTATTTGTGGACATGAAGCATCTAAATGCATCTAAATACTATTATACCATATAAATAAAATATAAATATAAAATACCATATTTTGCACAATTTTCCAAATTTCCTGCAGGTATGTTAAGGTTGTGTTCAACTAAACAGGACTTTTTTTTACTTAATATTTGTGATTAAGGTAATGGTTCAAAAAGGCATGAGAAAACCTGTCTTAAAGAGTCTGCAGATACATGCAGGACCATTTATTTGCTTCGTCTCTCAGTTTGTCCACATAGTGCATGCAATGGTTTAATATTTGCCAAGAAGAATGTGAATCTCTGTCTGCTGCTGCTACTTTGATACATTTCCTCTTGCTCCGCTGCTCCTCAAGTACGAGACAAACATCGCAGCAGTCAGCTGATTGATGCGGCATAACTGAAGTGATTTGTGCGTTTCTGTTCTTTTCCTTTCTATTTGGCCTGCGTGCTGCACGGATGGGAGTTCCATTATTGGAGGGAATAGCGTTGGGTTTACGGTTGTGTGCGGCTGATGGATGTTATATAGGCTGTAGATGAAAGATTAGGTTAATGGCTGCTCTAACTATGATCATGTGTCTTACTTCTGCTGCAGTTATGAGCTGAGAAACGCATTACGATTACCCGCGCTCAAACAGGGAACACTGTGGAGTTATCCCTTTGTACTCTAAAGTACAACACATATTCACTGCCACAGGGATCACATGAGTGTGTTTTAGTCTGTAGTTAAACAAGTTTCTTAATGCATGCAGCTCCCTGGAAAGGCCATCGAAGTAAATCTCCGAGCAAAACATAAAAGATGAGACACTGCAATGAGGACATAAAACAGCATAAAGAGTCAAATACACAACGGTATATACTTTAACGGCCTTGGGAAGGAGGCCAAGTCTTAGAGTGCATTGCAGTGGGAAATGTCATATCATTAGTGTCGGGACAGGCAGGATATACACGTATTTTTATTTATTTTTTCTTATATTCTTTAGTCTCTCCCAGTGAATCAATACTTCCATAATATCCTCTCAGCATAATGCAAATAAGGGAACAGATTTCCTGGACCGTCTTTGTTTCTCCATATTAACCTGTATCACTGGCCAAAGAGAGAAACACAATGCAGCATTTGAATCGATTTATCCAACAGCAAAGATGTTTTCTACTTTGCTTGAATTTAATCATAGATAGATGAGCCTTCATGTGGGTGGTGAGCCCACAAGAAGTTATGTGAGACGGGACAGTGCTGTACTCCAACACAGAGCACATCTGGGGAAACCTGGCAGCTGGTGGATTCGAACCTGAAGCCTTGCAGAGCCATGTTTGCGTTCTTAACCGAAAGGCCACCACTGCCGACAAGAGATTTATTGTTGGATATTAAAGATTTGACACAGGTTACAGGTTGGAAACAGATAGATTGAGCATTTGTGTGACCTAAGATTAATGATAAAAGTCATTTCTACACTTCATAGTGTTTTCATGGGAAAATGGCATTTTGTGGAAATGACAAAGGATTATGACAGTAGAAATTAATAGGTTACAGTGGTGCCTCAGCTTTCGAACATAATCCGTTCCAGGTTGGTGGTCGAGGTCTGATTTGGTCGAGGTCTGAAATAATTTTTCCCATAAGATATAATGGTAAACTCATTCATCCGTTCTGGCCCATATGGAAAATCCACCTTTTTTCAATAAAATGTGTATCTAACCAGCAATTTAGTCCTGACCATGTAGATGTATGTTTAATATTTTTTTTTGTCCTCCTTCGTAATGTAATTTTTTCCAAAAAAGACCTGTCTCATCGCAGTTAATTAAGAACAGCCTTTACAGACCGACGAACGCGATCACGTATTTATCGGCAGCCTTTTGGTCCGAACTCGCAGCCTCTACATGTCCAGTCACACGATGGAGACCAGTTCTCTGCTTAAACTTTTCAAACCAGCCACGACTGGCTTTAACAGTAAAGTCCTTTTTATCACTTTCAACATTCCCCTCGCTGCTCGTACTCGCACTTTTCTTTTTTAAATCATCATAAATGGCAAGAGCCTTTTCACTGATCAACGCTTCGGAGATGCTGTCTCTAGCCAACTCTTTTTCCTAAGTAAAGATAAGCAGCAATTTTATCCGTTTCATCTAGTATCTTGAATTGAATTGAGTCGAATTCTGAACAAGAAAGAACGCACGCGGTTTGGCTTGACTCAGCCAAGCGTGGCTGCCCGAATGCTTTTCTTGGCTTCACTTGTCTTGACTCCG
This sequence comes from Paraplagusia blochii, assembly GCA_016785265.1. Lineage (NCBI taxonomy): Eukaryota > Metazoa > Chordata > Actinopteri > Pleuronectiformes > Cynoglossidae > Paraplagusia > Paraplagusia blochii. Next base: position 13,555 of record JAFBJS010033181.1, read on the forward strand.
ACCGGTCGAAAGCTGAAATTTGGTCGAAAGTGGAGGCACATTTTTTCCGAAAATTTTGGTCGAGAGTCGAGTTGGTCGAGAGCTGAGGCGTTCGAAAACTGAGGTACCACTGTAATTGGGTCAAGATTGGCTGGCCAAATTAAAAATGGCAAACGGGCCACACATGGCCCCTGGACCATAGTTTGCGAAGATTATCTCAAGCAACAACCATGCATGGAATAACTGTTTATGTTTAACCCTTACAAGATACAGGCTTTAAAAAAAAAAAACGTCAGACAAAAAACACACAAAGTTGCTGTCATACGATTTGCAATGCTTTTTGTTTTGCCTTCTTTTTATTATCTGCCTTTTGTGGTTTTTCATTATTGCTTTCACTTTTATTCTCCGTCATTGTCCAACGGTAAATGAATTGGTCTGAAAAAACCTCGTTGCTCTGCCAGAGCACGTTCAGCCAACAGTGGAGCAATGTTTGCTGTCAGAGCCAAAAACACAGCAATGAAGAAAGAGTCTGATGTGTGAATTAAAGAGCTGAGTGGAGGAGAATACACGCCACCCTTTTTCTCTTCCTCTCACTCCTTTTATTTTCACACCATTGTGCTTCTTACAGTGTGAGGTCTTTTCAAATAGATGTTTGATATACATGAGTGAACACACATTTCCCATGCTAATTTCCCAGCTTCACACACGGACTCAGTCACTGTGGAGCAAAGCACTGACCCGGTGAGTTGAGATGCCAGAAACGCCGGTCTCTGATTGGACGTCACTGCACTTCACTCGGGCCTAATTGGACAGGAATGTAAGAGTTAAAGGAGAGTGGATTTTTTTTTTTAAGGAGGGAGTAAAATTCCGCATTTCGTGCTTATTAATTGTTGATTGACATTTTCGTAGCAGCTCTAAAATGGAAAACAAAAATAATTTGACTGGATTTTGTTGAGTCAGTCTGGGTTAATATGAAGTTTTTGTTGGAAAGAAATTCTTGAAACGACCAACAGCATAAGATGCCTTCCATTTTACCATGTAGATATATAAAATATAGACTGCACTCTACTGTAGTCCCAGAAGACTGACCTCTAATATTAAAGTCAACTAAAAATGTCTCAAAGATTTAATTGCGTATTGATTTTTACACATAATAACAATAAAAATGTGTACAAAAATGAAACTATGTTTTATTAAAAAATGTAATAATAATTCTGTTGGCAGGGCAAGAAGTAAAATGAAATTAACCTCAAATTATCTCCCATAAAAAATATGTTCAGGCGCCAAACATTGACCCAAAGATCATTTCATGCTTTCAATAAAACAAATGATGTGTTTTGTGTTCATCACAAACTCAATGGCTCAGATAATTATCACATTGTTAAAGCTTAAGACTGATGTGCTGAAGTGGCACAAATGCTTTAGGAGACATTGATTTCTGCATCGGCATTTGCTTCAGAATTTGTTGTTATCCGAATCTGTAGCTTCTGCAGTTTACCTTATATCTCAACCTCCATGTCCGATTTCATCCAAAGGCGTCCGATGGCGACCTGTGAAGCTCAGCTGTTTTATCAAAGTTCAAGATGATTGAAATAAAACGCTGAGCTGAAGACCTGCGTTCAAAAGATCAAACTTTTCTTCTTTGCCGACTGGAACTGGAAAGAAGCAATTCCTAGCGAGGGGTGGAAAAAAAAAATATGCTCATGTATTTTAACCTTTTTCCTCCATGAAGGTTCAGTGATTCCAACTTTTTATTTATTTTTTTTTTTTCTGTCACACTGTCTCCCTGTCTCCTGACGTCAGCACTCCTGCTTCGCTCTGCGCAATCGATTTGCTGCCCTTCACACCAAATACGAGCAAGGGCTGCAGCTCTTCTTTTACACCTATTCTGCTGTCACCTCAAAGTCTTCTTTTACTCCTCGGACACATCGTCGACACAGAGGGGACCTTTTGCCTATATCTATATATATCTAGATATAGGCAAAAAAAAAAATATATATATATATATATATATATATACAGTCATGGAAAAAATTATTAGACACTCTGCCATTTTCTTCAATTCCTTGTTCATCTTAATGCCTTGTTCCACTAAAGGTTTATCACCTGGGGGAAACAATGAACACAAAACCATGCAATGACT
>JAFBJS010033181.1:16446-30760 GCA_016785265.1 Paraplagusia blochii
CTTTTCTTCTGGTACAATGAGAACCAGGTGTAAACGGACACTTGTATTAAAGTGTCAGGTGGCAGAGGTTTCAGTGAAGGTGTATTTACATGAGTCATACAGCAGCAGCAGCAGCTGCAGGAAACAGGAGACATCACTGATTAAAGCCCTTCAGGAGGACATGACAGGCTGTCTCTTATACACATCTAGATGTGTATAAGAGACAGGTCCAGATCTGTCTCCTATTGAAAACATGTGTCACAACATCATGATAGCTCTCGATCTCAATGGTCGTTCTTCCAAACAGAACAAACAAACAAAAAAAGCCATTTAAGTGACATAATGCGTGGACTGCAGACGGCGTCCAGGGACCATGTGCAGGATGGTAAATTTATACCATGAAAGAGTGGATGCCGGTTGCCTTAAGGCAGCAGGATCAATGGTTCAAATCCCAGTGGAAACGCGCGGGGTTGCTGTAAACCTGTCTCTTATACACATCTAGATGTGTATAAGAGACAGGAATGATCCTAGAGATGGAGCTACCAGGTAGGAGACAAAGAGGAGATTGATGGATGCAGTGAGGGAGGACATGGAGGTAGTTGGAGTGAGAGAAGAAAAAGGGCCAAAATCTTAGCGTTGATTAAATGTCTGACTCAGGGTATGGGACATTCACAGAACATGTTGGACATGTTCAATGAATAATAATTACTATAATATAAGAGACAACAAAAAGACCAAGAAGACATAAAAAAATATTTTTGGTATATATTTGGTCCTCCAGACTTGTCTCACAGGCATTTTCTAAGTATTTAGAAATACATTTACTGGCCTGGTTTAATATTTTGTATGAGAATCATTTACTATTTGATATACGGGTTGTCAGATGTCCCCCAATCTGGAATAATCCATATGTTTTGTTTTTTTTTCACACTGACATATGAGATGTCGAGTGTTTGTGTCTGTAAAAATTAGATCACCATTGGTTCATAAAACAAGTTACTGTTCTGAGAAAGTGAAAAAAAAAAAAAAAAAAGAAAGAAAACTTTATGGTAAGCCAGTATTATCCTTTGAATAAGAAGCCAAATAAGAAACAGCAAGCACAGAGTGAGACTTGGATCTGCCTGCCAAGTCAGCTAATGTGGACGTCTTAGCACTTCCACATGTAGCTCTGCTGAGGTCAGTCTTCCTGAGCCCTTTAAGAGCACACTGGGCCTTCACCCCTGCCGGCTCCACAGCTGCTTTCAGTCAGGGCCTGAGGTCCCCCACCCCCCGGCCCACCGCCCCCCAATCTCCTTCCATCCCTTCATCCCTCCTGCCCCTTCTGCTTTCTGTTCTGTTGCCAGGACTGTAATCAAGCCTTCAGCTTGTGGCCAGGGCCTACCCCCGTCCTGGCCCGAAAAGCCACCAACAGACTAAACTATGAGAGAAATGGAGGGCAGAGACGGAGCGAGAAGAGCAGGGTGTGAGAGATAGTCATTAAAACTGTGCCCTGTGTGCCGAGAGGAAAGAGGCGTAATGTTTTAAATATAGGGATTGCTGCATTTTGTTTGGGGGGAAACATTAAATGTTAAAAGTTCTGGCACCGGCGGAATATGGCAGCGCGGCAACGGTACACAACCGAGAACAAATTAGAAACACATGCACCTCGGAATTCCACTCATAGCATTGTCTGATTAAAGTTTCTGTCAGGGCGTTTGTTGGTGGCGAAGCGGCGAGAGTTTGCGATTATGGATATTATGTACACAGTCAACTTTTTTTTTTTTTTTTCTTCCTTTTACAGAGGAATTAGACTGTGGCGTCTTTGTAGATGCATTCTTTCGGGGCCGACAATACCTGCTTTTGTGTGGCTCGTCTTCTCCCAGTTTCATCTTCCATGGCCAGAGGGGATGGTGTATCCACAATGGTCATGTCCAAACAAACCCCCCGTCATATTCCTCGCTGCTGCTCCCTGAACATGACGCCCTCTCGGATGACACGACTGCAACAGCAGCCCATTATTCTGGACAGCCTTTTGGTTTGCTCAAGGATGTGCTGCTGTCACTGCTGCCTTTCAAGGCTTGGTCCATGTACAATCTGTCAAGGCCACTGAAAAACAATGCCCAAGATCATTACGCAGATAGACCCAGGAATAATGCAGGCATCTTAGGGCACTCGGAGCTTCAGTGGTCATATGCAAATGCTAGGCATATATTAAAAAAAGAAAAAAAAACCCTTAAATAAAGTTTCGTTACTACTTCAGAAACCCGTCGTGAAAGATTTTTTGGCATCTAAATATTTGTTTGCTTCTTAAACCACATTTGAATAAAATAGGTTCACTTTATTTTCTAAAGACATTTGTAAAGGAAAATCCACAGAAGAAAATCCACTCAAATCCTTGGAAAATCCAATATTATTTGCAAAGAGCTTAAAACATGCAAAGACCCTGCGTATGAATTAAGCTGGAGAGGAAAGCCCTGCTGGTTATGAATTAAAAATGGATTGGAAAAGCTGCGTTGACTCCTACAGGTAAAAGCCCTTCGGGGGTAACAACGGATCTTTGAGAAGACAAAATCTGAGGATGTCCTTTCAGTAATGCCCACTCCTTCAAGACGGAAGAAAATCATCAGTCTTACAGGCTGCTCCCTGACCCTCCCCTTGCTTTCACACCTCATTGTGAATAGAATAGATCGGCACAAAGAATACAACACATAGTGCAAGGCCATTGATGTACAGTGCAGATGTAATGCTTGATTGTACTGTAACAGAAACTAGGAGAAAGACACAAATCTCTGGACAATAGCCCGGAATGTCATGTCGGAGAGTTTTCTTTAGCTAAAGTTCTCCCAAGGCCAGAGCTGATTACAGGACGAGGCCTGACACAGTATGCCTCGGTGCTGTCAACTCGGGGAAAACAAACATGGAATTTATAGCACATTAAGAATTCAACAGGCAATCTATTCAAGCAATTAATGGCGTATGAAAATAAGCTCTGTTGGCGTTGAAAGCACTCCAGTACGAATGTAGGCCATGACTGTTGTGTGCTTTTGTTTTCCGCTCATTCGCCCTTGAGGATCACAGTTTCCAGGGCTCGCGCTCACAAAGCCTCCCTGCAAGTCGCCGCGCACCCTGTTTCATATTCCCGTGTTAAAAACGTACGTTCGGTGTCTACAACTGCGGCGGATAATTTCTCCCGCTTGTCGACATCAGCTCAGCCAAGGTGATTCTGATTAGGCTCAACGATATTTGACATTGACAAGATATTTGGGGAAATAATGTCTCTTGTCTCCTCAGAACTGAGTAAAAAGAAAAGCAAACAAACATACAAAAAAAAGACGTTTCACTTCTCTGACGTGAGGTGTCTCGTCAGTGCTGAATTGGCCCTGCGGGGCAAATGTAAATACAAAAAAAAAAATAAAACCTGATATTCTAGTGGGACAGCAAGCAGTAAGAAAAGTACTGGACGTCCAGTACTACCTGTGTACAGCTTTGGAGTTGCCGTGAACTCCAGGATGTATTGAACGTACACACACGACATGCCGAAAAGGTGATTTATAGATGACTGATGTGTTGTTCGCGCACGCATTCATATGCAGAAGCACTTAAGGAGAGTTTGCGCATAAGCCTTCAGACCTGCAGGTACAGATAAGTGAACTCTGTCTCATAACACGATCCTTCTTTTTTAGAAATATGATATATGCAGATATGTCTTCCCTACTGTTAGGGAACAGACTAAATATCACAAGCACGACTCTCCTGTGACATTGTTTTATATGATGTTTCTTTGCAAAACTTTTTCTTCAAATGATGCATTTAGCTTTGGAGACTAGTGTGTGACCAGTTGAGCTACTATAGCCACTAATGCCATATCTAAATAAATGGATGATGAGACATAACCTGTATTTGGTTAGTCGTAGATGTAGTTTTTTACTTTATTGCGTTTTCTATAATATTGTAGTAATATTTGAAGCGCTATGCATTACATTAGAGAAAAAAATATATCGATAACCATAAGAAAACATATTTTCAACAATGTTTTTAAATATGCATATTTTCATACAATGAATTTTCCAAAGGCTGCTGAATAAAGTTATATCACAACTTGCAAAAAATAGAGAAAAATACATATTTCACGTAAAATAAAATGTAATAAAAATTTTCCAAAACATGAAAACATCTCAGTAATAATGGCAGTCCCTGTCCCGTACCCAGAGCTGTACAACGGTAATAACTGTCAGGTGGCTTTTTAATCGGCACTGAGTTTGAGGCCAGCAAACAGTGGAAAGCCGTAGAGCAAACTGAGTTCTAACGCTTTGCCCTGACCCTAGAGGAGGATTATTTCACAGCAACCATTTAGGAAGGGCCAACGTGTACGTTTCGCGTGCAGGTACTGTACGCAGGTTCCTGTTTGCCTGAGGTGTTCCTGGTGATGGATAAAAGAAAGCAGCTGTGAGTGACATTGATTTTGAAGCAATTGTCATGAACGCATCCTCTTAAATATACCTCGCAGAGAACTTCCCGCTGAAGGAAAACGCTGTCCGGCTGCATCCTCCTATGGAATTGTTTTGAAAGAATACTCCGCGGAAGGAGCGGTGACAATGACTGCATGGCTGGAATCACCTCTTTGTATGGGTGGCCCATTAAAGACGGTGTGTACTCACATTGGCGATGACAGTCGCTGCAATTTACACATGATAATTCCTAAGATCCACACATGAATGACATAAAGTGATCGTTTCAGCTCTTCACACATGCAGAACATTAGTTTCACATGTTGTAACCTCATGAAATGACTCTCAAGGAGAGCCTGGTGCAGATTAACACAGTATACATTATAGACCACTGATGCCTCCCTGACATGTGACCAAAATTAATCAGATTTAGATTCAAGTGATCAAACTGTAATTAATCATGTGAAGAGGGAAATGATCCTTGACGCAGCTCCAGCTGCGAGATGCCTCTGTTTGGTCCCGTGTGCCCCTCTTACAGGGGGTCCATCGGGGCTACATTAAGAGGCTTTGTGCCAATGTCACCTAAATTACAGTCACTTAACACAACAGATGTACTGAATGTCGAGCAAATGATGTGCTCGCGTTGGGGCGGCATATTCGCATGCATGGAATAAATTTTACCCAATGTATCAAATGTGTTTTTGTTACATCCTCTCCCCCTCAGTGCATTTGCATTTCGCTATATACATTGCATGCTCCGCTACCCCACACTGTCTTGTATCTCAATCTCCAAACAACTCCATCCATGCCTCCTTTTATTTGCCGGCCCTTTACGCTCTCCGCTGCAGGTTTTTTTTTTTTTTTTTGCGTAGGTAAATTAAGCGTATTTATTTCAGTGCATCAGTTTGAGGAGCTTTTCTCCGCTCTTATAGACTCAGCATTGGATATGCCAGATGAGCTTAGTTCTGAAGATTATTTTTCTCTTTTGTGTGTCAGACTCCTCGGCAGGAGCACAGGCAGATACAGGTATTCAGATGGGAGCCAACACGGACCGGGCCATTGTGCTTTCTTGCATGCAAGAACAGAACGTTCTGGCATTGCAGGTATAGAAAAGGACAATAACCCAGGGTTGCAGGCACAAATTACATTCATCAGGTTTATCAATAGCAAGTTGGGATTTAAGCCAACAAGCTCACCCTACCAAACACTTCCTCCCCCCTCCCTCCATAAGTCTGGCTTTCAGAGCGCTGGGTAAAGTCTGCATACGGAGAGAAAAGAACGATCTGCTCACAATTACGCATCCGCAGATGGATATTTTGTGAAACTCGCCCTGCCAATGCTGCAACAACAAGCACCGGCAAACATCACTCATTTCTCTGCGTTAAGACTAAAGGCACGGCGATACCACGTGTAAGACAGAGAGAGAGAGAGAAGAGAAAAGTGCGGCATTACAGGGCGCTTTAAAAGATGACACTCTCAAGCAGTTTATAATTGTACTCTACTAAGGGGAAGAAAAAGTACAAGGAGATACAGTATTTCCTGAAAAAAAAAAAAAAAAAAAAAAAAATCATAAGCCATTATGCTCCAGAACGAGTTTGTGGGGCGGGGCGTAGCTCTACATAAAGCACTGCTGAGAACCTCTAGCAAATTACCCCGCAGGCCTGTGAGGAGGGGGAAATATCACTAATTGCCCTCCATTCTGTCAGGTCAATTGACTCTAATTGGAAAAATAATAAAAAGCATACTACCCCGGGAGCTGCAAGCTCTGAAAACGACAGGGTCCTTTTTGGGAAGAGAGTGAAGAGGGGTGGGGAGGAGAAAAAGCTCAAAGTCCTCAGTGCAAATATGCCATCTGAAAATCTGTCTTTGCCATTGCCTTTCCTTCCTCAAAAACAATTACGTGGTGCCTTCCTCTTGCCACTCGTTGGATATAATTACAGGAAAAAGGGGCCATGGGTTACACACCAAGTGAATAGAATAAAATGACATACGATTAGGCATAAATGTGCATAATGTGGCAGTTTTTCACACCTTGCTGCGTGATCTTTGATAGTGTAGGGAGAGAGAGGGGGAGAGAGAGGGGGAGAGAGTGTGTGTCGGTAAAGGCTGTGAGTTAGTTCTTTGGTCAGTTTCCGAGAGAATTGTCTCTCCAGAGATTCTGGTAATTTAGAGTCAAATGAGTGCAGCACAGAGGCCAGGCCACCTACAACAGTAAAATACAGTAGGAGAACAAGGAGGCATTGAAAATGAGCTATGCCCCAGGTGTTGGCAGACAAGAGGGAATAGAGCTAATCTACTATCCACATTACCAAATTATTGGAGATGAATGGCTCTGCTAATATAATCTCCCACCCCGGGGCGATGATCCCAAGATTAAGGGTCTGACTCAGTATTCATCTCAGTATTCAGCCTTTTGAGTCTCTCAAAAGTTGTAATTTTATTTAAGCCCAATACTTACCACAAGCCGGAGCAAAGTTCTCCAGCTTGTCCATCCTTATTTGACAAAACATAAACAGAGTTGGGAAAGGAAGTGGGAATTTTTTCCCCCCCGCCTGAAAAAAAAAAAAAATAGACTACGTAATAAGTAAAACCTGATCATGCTCATTGGCTGTCTGTCTTGTTCGTTCCAAGAACGATTTATTAGAGTAAATGAATTATTTTATCAGTGAAGAGTTCCATGTGTTGTGTTTAATTGCAAATGGTGAGTAGGTCATTAGAGATCTGTTTTTCCTTGATACTAATTCTCCTTCCTTTGTGGTTTCAGAGTGAGTCTGGCCTGAGCTGAAAATAAGTTGTGAGCCAGGAATAAATACAACACAAAGAACTCACAGAGACACAATATTTTCAGATTCATTTGGATGCGACGCCGTTGCGGGTCGCGCATTGCGCGTGATTAATTCATTGGCATGTAAGGCTTCCGGATGACAAAGACATTCTCCTGTGAGACTCGCAAGGCACAGCCCCCGTCAGCGACGTCTTGCCCCCGGAGACAAACTTAGGATAAAACAATGACAGGAGCCCGGCAGCGCGCGATCCAGTGCCAAACAGCACACCCACCTGCTTATGATCAATGAAACCTCACCGTATACTATCTCGGCATACCACGCCAGCCGCTGATGAAAGGCCTCGTCGTTAGTGACCGTCTTTGATCGGCTCATCGCCTGTTTTGAAATGTAAATTGACAAGAAAAGGAAAGGGCTCCGTGAAGGAGTGGCATGTAAAGGAGAAAAGGGGACACCGCCCTCTGGGGAGATTAACACCACCTTAGTTAGACATGTGTCAAGTGGGGTTTGATGAGTCCTGGGAAAATAAAAAAAATAAAAAAAAAAAAGGTATGAAAAAAAAGAAGACAGAGAAAATGAAGCCCTTTCTCTTTCCATCTTGCCTTCTTCTGCACATTCCTGCCTCTCAGATCATCATCTCCCGCCCTTATTCTGTCAACGCCCTTCTTGATGGTTACTGTCAGAGGTGTGCATCTCTTTTGTTGTGTGGTGTTTTGCTGCTGCCACAGTGGAGATGATTCCTTCCTCTACATATGCACAAGTAGGCAGGGGTGGAAATCTATGCGTCTGTGTGTTGGAGAGTGGGGTGGGGTGTGCTAGGAACAAGGTTAGATGGTGGTTGTGGTGTTGGTGTATGGGGTGTATGCACTACGTACACGGATGCCATGTTGTATCTGCTGATCCTGACACACCTTTTGGGAAACAGGAACCAAAGGACAGAGTGAGCGCTTCCCTGGGACTAGTGGGAGCATCACATACATGTAGAGGAATTCGGATGGCGGTGATGGCGGCACGGGGGTTTTTACAAAGTTGAGGCACATCTCAGGTTGAGGTGCTGTAGCATATGCTAATACAGGGCCTTTAATAAACTTTAAAGGAAACAGTAGCGCTTGGGCCCCGAGGAAATCGTCTGTCATTGGTGTTGATCTCCAGGGTTCACATCCTGGGCAACATCGAATCCCAGTTAGCTCGTTTAGCTAGTTCATAAGGGCCTGTGCAGTATGTTGTGATTTGGGTGATGGCTGTCCCGGCAGCCCAGTAGTCGATACGTGGACAAAAATGCATGGATGGATGAGCGGATTTGGACAGGTGCAGGAAGGACAGGTCAGGTCTGTCATCCTGCGTAAAGAAATGCCCCTCCTGTCACAGAAGGGCGGAGGTGTCACCTTCTTATTCCGCCGCTGCGCCTGTCTGCCAGCGCCTGAAAAGACCATTGCATCATTTGAAGTGACGATGAAATAGAATAGCTAAATAATGTCCCAGCAGGAGGCCTTTCGCGGAGATGATACAATGTGCAGGACTGCAAACTAATGGCCAGCTGTCTTATTACGAACCGCAGCAATCGAGGTGCGCTGATTACCCCATTGCCCCATCTCTGTCCCTGCGGTGGGACATTACAAGCACTGAGGGGAGAAGGCAGGAACGGGAGAAGAGGTGCAGGGGTGAAAAATAAGGGTGACACTGTCCCTTTCTTTCACGACTCACACCCCTCCTCCCCCAGCCCGAAGCCCTCCATCTCCACTAGTGAGGATCCGACTCAGTTAACGAACAGAGTGCCGTCTAATTAGAGCTCAAAAATTCATGAGGGTCCTCATTAATATTGAATATCTGTTGTGGGCCACGACTTCAAAATAAGCACTTGCATATGCAGATAGAAGGTGAGAGAGAAGGAGGGTGTAAAGGAGGGAGAAAGGGGGGAGGAGTGAGGAGCATTGTGTACTGCCAAGGTAAAGGTAGTCAAGGTAAAAGTGGTGAAAAGAAAAGTCGAGAGGATCCAAAGGGGGTAGGGAATGGGAAGAACATGAAAAGAGGGCCATCGGATCGGTAGACGGATAAGAAAAAAAAGATGGATGAAAAGTCGAGATGACGAAAAGAGGGAAATGGGAAATGGAGGAGAAAAAGTGAGAGACCCCAGAGAGCTGCACCTGTGGAGAAGAGTTGTAATGCTGGAAGATTCTCCCGGGAATATATACGCGGTCTTTAATGAAGAGGGTGGAGCTGGATGGTGAGGAATAACAAAAAAAAAAAAAAAGGGAAAAACATTCTGCGTTTAATCCCTCACTAAAAGAGAAACTCTTTCAAGCAGGTATGCGGAGGTATCACTTTTCAAATCCTTCACTCCTTCCTTCTGTCTTACCCTGGAAGAGCCACGCAGATAAAAGATACAGTCGGTTGAAAAATCGTCTGCCACCAACAAGCATCATTTGCCTTTGAGATAATTCTGGGTATTCCACTTTGGATTTAGACGGCATGCGGGTAAAGCAGAGGACGGGGGGGAAGGTACACTACATTAACTATACGTCAGATTCCGTGGACTACGTGAAGAAAGTCATTTTATAGGAATCCGATATAAAAAGAAAGAGTGACACAATCAGGCATTTCTCCCCACGTTGGTATGCTATTGTATGCCTGTGTTGTACATACTGTTTGTATCTCTGCAACAACATGTCTATTAGTAACAGATGAGAGCTGCGTTAACACTCTCAGGCCTCAGCAAAGGCCTCATTTAGACTTCCAAGTAACACAGAGATAGATGAAATCCAGATGGTAGCTAATGCACTTCTGCCAACTGCTAGTTGCCCATACATATATATATATATATATATATATATATATATATATATATTGATCAGAATGTAAAGTTGTAGCAGATCTAAGTATTTTCAGCTTCTCTCCTCATTCGATACATTAACTCTCGCCTGATTGCATCTACCAGATGAAGCACCTCGTTGTAAAACTAAACGATGTGACTTCAATTTAATTTCGTTATTTTTTTTCGGCTGCTAACTCTCTTTGCAAATCATTCTCGCGCAAATGTACGGCGAACCCTACGGTAAGCATTTTGCGAGCGTTCCATCAGCTGACTGCTAAAGTAGCTGGTTGTTTACTGAATGAAAAAAAACGTAAAGTTTGTTCCTATGTATCTGTCTGGAAATCATTGATCGATGGACATGAAGAACATCCCACAATTATTCAATTCTGAGAACTAGTGACTTTCCTCTGTGATGCCTGGAATGAAAAACATTTAAAATACACATCTCAATGTGTATTTTATGTATGTCCATACATGTTTATTGATAATCAGATAAAAAATCTTCCCGAAAATCAAAGAATTATTTTCTGTCGGGATAGAATTCAACTTTTAACTTTGCAGAGAAATTGAAAGAAACCTTATCAGATATATGGAATGCATGTTGATAATAATTAAAGAAGTGTTCTTGGATCTGCAAGGTTGCCACTGAGGTGCTCTGAGCATAGCGCGTCCTGATTCCACCACCCACCAGGAGGGCTCACAATATGGCGCAATGTGATTTGGGTGGCGCCAGCTGCCCCTGCGACCCGGCAACGGACAGGCAGATGAAGATGAATGACTGCATGTTTGTAATAATGTGATGCAATACCACGATTGTTCTGCAGGTTTCAACCTCTTTAAACAACTGTTCTCAAGTCAAAGTTCTCTTTCAAGGCTCTAGCCAGACTTCTTCTGCTCTGCGTAGCGCTGTGAATCCATAAACACATTTGCTTTCATAAATGTCTCAATGCAACTTTGATCATATCAGGCAGCTGTTTGGCCCTCGTGTACTCAGCGCCGTACTTGTGTCCATGTGTGCATGTGTTGGCGGGTGAGGTGACTGTGGTTTAGGGCCAACCTGAGCACTCCTCAGTGCGTCTGGGAGGTCCAGGCGAGTCGAGGGCTTTGGAGGGCGTGGACGTGTCTGCGCTCGGAGATTTACGGGCTTCAGCCAGGATCACTCTCTTTCTCCGGTGCCAAGTTAAGCAGTAGCATAATTAAAACCTCGGAGGAATCTTTTTGAAGTCAACAATGGGCTCTTAGGCAAAACCTTAATGCAAACTCACATACTGTACACAGACGCACGCTGGGAGTCATGCATCCACTTGTGTTCTGCCTTTGCTCTCACACCGACAGACAGAACACATACGACCACACACATATACTGTGTGTCCGGGGCATCTTCACACACAAAAGATGCAGGGCAGATTAGATTAGGGTTCTATTTGTTGTCGAGGAGCAAATTCATTTCCACAGCGAGCCAGTAACAGGTACATTCTTACGAGACGGTTATTACTCCCGCACATGATTTGACACAGACCAACGCGCAATTGCAGAGGGAATACACTCATATCAAGAAGTCGTAAGTACGGCGCAAAAAAAAAAAAAAGGAACGTGGCCAAGGTGCTATTAAAAGGTGGTGAAACCATATGTAGTTCGTGTTCTGTAAAAAGCAAGATTTATACTGGAGCGTACACCGAGGGAAAGTATTTAGGGAGACCTTCTCCCTCGGTGAATGCCAGCGCTGCCCTCCTGCACTGCACATATACACACTGTACGGGACAATTACTCACATTAAACACCAACAGATGCCATCTTGATTAAATTTGACCACACAAACACAAATGAAGGCGAGCAGGACTGCGGTAAAAGGTTCCCAGAGCATATGCCGCGCAGGTAGTCAGGAGCCCCAGAAAAAATGGGGTAAGATCTGAGGCTGCCTGCTGTTACTGGCTTGCTGACAAAACACGTTAAAAAAAAAAAGCCCTGCGATGCCTGAGGACAATGGCCTACCATCAGGTCCAACCACCAAGATGCAAGGGATGGAGCCACAGAACAAGAAGATCACATACACTGAGTTTATGGTAAAACATGGTTTGACCATGTGAAGAAAACAAAGATACTTTAGGAGGTAATGGAAAAGCTAACCTGGTTAAGTGCTTTCATTGAAATACTTGCAAACATGTGACACACACCATATACCACGTCCATGTAAATAGGCCACTGCACGAGAAAATATTAACACAGAGCTGTTGGACTCAATTTCACACTGGGCCACGATATAAAACTGTCCAGACTAAATATTTATTGAAAAATAAATAAAATATTTGAAATTTATTTTTGACCGGCCCTCTAGTGGCCAGAGCCCCAAGCTGGTAGTCAAGTGCCGCCCCTGATTAAATGTTGATTTTTTTTGGAACATTAAATCTGGAACAGCCACTTAAAATTATCAACAAATCTTTTTATAAAGGAATTAAATCTGCAATAAAACCCACATCAGTGGCCTTTATATGTAGCCTTTCCAGATCCTCTTAACGTTGACGTTTTTTTACAGACATACAACAAAAAAAAAGTACAAAATGTCTGTGCTTTAACAAAGACTATGCATCACTAATAATACAAGTTGGCCCACCTAAGTACATATTTGATATGATCTTTCGGGCCAAATAAAATTATTATGCGGGCCAGATTTGGTCCCCGGACCTGAGTTTGACACCCGTGTGTTGACATCAGGGAGGACAATAGACCTCGGTGATCCCTATGCTCGCTAAGCTATTCAACTCTGCAGAAACATGCATGGAATTTTGCGTTAAGTCTAATCTCATTTTTTAATTGATATTTTCACTGTATATGTAAATACACTGCAATGCCTAAAAGTGTACTCAAATTTCTGCAGATTTTATTCATTTAATTATTTGTTTACATGTGTTTCTTTTACTTATGTATTGCTCATCAACTTCCCGTCTGTGAAGCTTCTAGCTCTCTATCAAAGTAGAAATCGTATCGTTTGTGTATCCAATAGATCAGAAAGCATTAGGACCCCGTAATACGATGGTACTCTGTGAGCTAGTTTGCTGTTTAGATGAAGGGGGGGAGAAGATATGTGATCCTTATCAGTCTCTCCCCATAACACATCTTGGCGTGGTAGTGGGATTCATTGATAAACTCATAAACAAACTGTAATTAGTAGACCATTAGAGAAGAAAAGAGACCCTCACAAACACATGCCCATAATCTCCTTACACAGGAGGGATGGAGCCTTGTTGCATATTTTCATATAAACCGCCCAACTAAAGAAGTAGAGCGAAATACTTAATGATTTGTGTCTGGAGGACAAACAATCCATTTTCTTATAAGAAGCTTATACACACTCACAAGAGATGTAGCGGTGTTGACGCTCTCGCTCATCATTGTACATATCGCCCGTGTTTGAATTGGAGCTTAGCCTAATTTATAGGGGAGTTGATCAGAAAATTGAAGGCAAATTGGTGTTTCATTTGCGGTGGATAAACATGTATTCTTCTGCTCGGAGTCATCAGGAAAATAATCACTGCCGCCTTGACAACAAATCCATTTGAGCAAGTTTCTCGTTGATAGAACCTTGTTGTTTGAACTGGACCCTTTGGAGCACGGTGTGTGTTTTTTTTTTTTTACCCCCCCCCAATCCCTTTGTGTCTAGACACAAAGTCTTTTGACAGTCCTGGCCACGCTTTGCTCACAAATCCAAGTCCAAAGAGCTCATTTATTATACAAGACATGTGTCTTTCACTGGATGTCATTCCTCAACATCGGTCAGGACGGGCATGGTTTTTTTTAAACATACCATGGCTTTTTTGGGATATTTTGGGTTGTGATATTAAGGTGACTTTTTTACATCACAATCTTGAGAACCTAAAATGACCTGGTCAATTAAATGTTTTTAAATGCACAGGTGGACAAACCCTTTGACTTGCGGGCCACATTGGGCCCCAGAATTGGGATAAATGGCATATAAAAACCCATGCATAACACCTAAGATGCTAACCTCTAATAGCCTCTATGACGTCATCTCTCAAGGAAACGCAGCAATTGAAGGCAACAGGCAGAATTATGATGATAATACAAATAGATTATTTCATTCGGACAAATATGGCGGGTCACACTTCAAAGCTCAACGGCCTGCACCTGGCCCCCGGGCCTTAGTTTGCCCTTGCTTGCTTTAATGATACACCAAAGGGAAAAATTCAATAATAGTTGTGTATATTTGCTATTCCTAGTCTATCTGTCTTTACTTGACATAATGAGTAGGTCTTGTACCAGGTTGAAGCGATGAAAAAACTGGTAAATTTTGACAG
>JAFBJS010033181.1:31967-47069 GCA_016785265.1 Paraplagusia blochii
CCAGAAACATCTTTTTTAATCTGGTACAGAAACAATTCAAAAAAATAGTATTCTGTTTGAAACTCACCAATTGGGGAAAAAAAAAACCCCTGATACAGAGACTGGAAGAAACGCTGATACTATGTGTTTGACTATTATCAGCAAATGTTATTGTGTGACATTCCATGTTT
Source organism: Paraplagusia blochii (assembly GCA_016785265.1). Lineage (NCBI taxonomy): Eukaryota > Metazoa > Chordata > Actinopteri > Pleuronectiformes > Cynoglossidae > Paraplagusia > Paraplagusia blochii. The sequence continues at coordinate 32,138 of JAFBJS010033181.1, forward strand.
TAAATTTCTAGAATTTGAGGAAGGAAGGAAAACAAAACTTCTCGTCATTGGGCAGCTTCGAGCGCCTGGGCTTGCAGTGTGTGGGGACAATGCCATGCTCAGTGGACCTCAGTGGTAACCTGACAGCTGGTGGATTTCGAACCTTGACCCCTTTGGACCCATTTGGGAATACTTCTAAAAAAAATCCTACATTTTAATTCCTCCACTTTCACACTGTCATCTTCCTTGTGTTGTAAAATATATATCTCTAAATGTATGCAAAATCTGACAAGCCAGCAGCGTTCAAATGACACTAAGACTTTACATAAATAAATATTAAAAAGCTCTTTCCGTGCTTCGCAGTAAGTAAGCTTAATATAAAACTTCCCTCCTCTGCCTTTATGCTACATGTGGTAAATAATAACTTGCGATTCCTCTGTGGGTACAAAGGTGGATATTAATTACAGTACCTGGCGATGTGTTCAAGTGCATGGTATTAGCCTTTTGGTTGCTAATGTGGTTGGCCGGCACTGAGCTCACTAATATGTCTTTAGGGACGCAGGAGGTTCTAATTAATCCTGAGCTGACGGCCGAGTCAGGCCATCCCACGGGAGGCATCAGAGGAAGCAAAGAGTATCGGCACGTTTATCCGCAGATTAGACTCAGCACCCTCTCTGGGACGCTGAAATGAGATGCCGGGCCAAAGGTTCGCAATTGTTCTCCTTTCATCTGGCTAGGCACAAACACAATGCACTGTGTTTTTTGAGAAATCCGAGAATAAAAAAAAAAAAAAACTGAAAGTGATGCTTTATTATATTTTACAACTTATCTGTCAATCAAGCAAGAGCGTCAGTCAGTGAGGTGATGATATTAAAAAAAATGAGAATATTCATGTCCTGGCTCACTTAAAGTTTCCTCTGCTGAAAAGGTTGCGCGACAGAAGATGAATCTCATGCATGTTTGTCAATATCATTTTCTTTTCGCCTTCACCCTGGAGGAACGTGTCCGTCCCCTAAGGTTTCCGACTCAAATGCCAACATCTGTCTAGCGACAGGGCCAGAATGAGACGACGTAGGACACCTTCATCTGAGGTATTCTCTAGCTGACAGAATCCACAAGGTGGAATACCCAAGCTGAAATAATGGGAGACATAAAGAGGCTTGAGAATACAAATCCTCTCCCTTCACCGACGCCGACTTAAACAATTCATCACGATAAACACTTCACGTAATGAAAATGTATTAATAAAGAAAAATTTGACGTCAAAGCTCTGAGAAAATTAGATTCTTTCATAATTGATTTCTTTTGGTATATTTCCCAATCGCCTGCATACAAAGTAATAAACAAACTAGCTTGACTCAGGATAGTTCCCCTAGCACTTTTGGTACTTACAGTATCTACCATCAAATATTATGTTTTACTTAAGTACACTAAAGTTTAAAATGACTTGATCTTAAATGTCACTTGTGAAAAATTCACCCGTCCATCTTCTAGGATTCACACCATCTTAATGTCATGGGGGAAGCTGGAGGCAATCCCAGCTGCAGTAGGACTAGTAGACGAAGTACACCCTGGACAGTTGGCTCGTCAATCAGAGAGCCTGGTATGGAGACGAACATCAGTCTCCATATGTTGGATGAAGACTTAAGAAGGTTGAGAAGAAATGATTCCCATTCAAACGCATAGGAAAATCATTATATATTAGTCAACATTAGGACAAAACTCCTTAGGTATTTTAGTTTAATTTCGCTTTAACAAATCTCCAAAGCTTGTACTGATGTGATGGTTTATTGCCTTGAACTGTGATTATTCAGTTTAATTAATGATTCAGTGGAAGTCACCAGTTTTTAGTAAGACTTCGTACATCTGAAGAATGTTATTTGCGCTCTAATTCAAGTTTAATTTCCTTTGTGGACATGAAAAAGACCAAAAGACCGAAAGAAGACCAAGACGTTTAAGAGCATTTCCCCTGGGTCGCCGCTGTGGCAATTGGTGTTAAGTGGGTTATAAGGCTGTCCTGTCTGTTTTACACTGCAACAAAAAGTATCTGTCGCGGAAAAAGTATTAGACCTTGCTTATTTTCTTCAACTTCTTTTTCATTTTAATGCCTGTTACCACTAAAGGTGTATTACCTGAATATTAAAAAGACAGGAAAACATGCAATGCTTTTCTCAGATCAATGCCATAGATATTGATGTAAGAACTGAAGTGATTTCGGTTACTATTAACATTATATTTGTCGTAAACAAGTGCACCTTAAGTGGAACCAGACATTAAAATAAACAAGAAATTGAAGAAAACAGCAGTGTGGACTGATCTTTTTTAATTTTTCCATGACTACTGCATTTTAGTGCTTCATCATTAAAATCAGGGGTCTCAAACTTTAATAAGTTGAGGGCCACCACCCACACTGTCATTTCACTGAGGGGCCCCATCTGCTTTCAGTGAAAATGAAATAAAAAAATTAATTTCCACTGAACCAGGGGGACACTGTGGATCAAGGTTTTGAGAACAATATGATTTATCATAAAATGTGGAGAACAAAGCTATAATATATTGTATAAATATATAGAAATTCAACTTTCACATTACGGCAGGGGCCATAAAATATTGTTCCATGGGCCGCAAATGGCCCTCGGGCCGCGAGTTTGTGACCGTCAATCCACAAACATTAACTGTCCTCAATAAGTGGATGAAACAAATCATCTTTTATCAAGTAGGTTGAAAATCTTATTTTAAATACCTGGAAAAATCATAATAATCTTTTTTTTTGGTTGACCAGGTTTGAAAAATTGATAGAAAAACAACTTTTACCAACGCACTGGTTAGGAGCAGAGTCTGACTCTCATATGGAGCTCATAATAGTTAAAGCAAACAAGGCCAATGGTGCTGAAAGTCCAACCTCACTCCGATCCTCAGTTTGGCATGGTCGCTCATACTTACCCCTGTTTGCAAACCTTCTTTTATGTGCGTTATACTTGGCACGGCACACCGGCACCCGCCTCGATCCACCCCCCCGACCCCCAAGCCACTGATAGACAGAGCGGTAGAGAGGAGCACATCACAGTACCACACCGCTCTCTACCTCACCGCTTTCATTATATTGTCATTTTAAATTATCGCCAGCAATGGACTGGCAAGGATGACTGACACATTCCTGCGAGTGGAGCAGCTACAGCCAGGCTCTCCAGCGTGTCCTGGCGAGCCCCGCGTTGCACCGTGCCAGACGAGCCAGGGCCGGCCAAGTGTCTGGCCAAGGGGCTGCACTAATACTGCATAAATGGGGGAATCCCCTGCCCGTGTTGGCTGAAAACAATCCATCTGTGCAGAAATGGAAGGCGGTGTACCTGAGTCGACATGCACTCATCCCGGTATTATATGTAATTGAGCAGAAGCGTCGCAAAAAAAGAGGCAGAAATGCAGATATTGTAGGGTGAAAACGCTCCACTACCGACACTTTATCCATTACCAAATGTCAATTTCAAGTCAAGTGATCTAATTGAATAAAACAGATGCTCGCTTGCCAGAAAATATGAGGAACTAAAACTAATGTGTCAGTGAAATCCATGTAAAACGAGCGAGGGTGACAGAAAAAAAAAATATGACTATAAAGTGTGGCTTTACCAGCAAATTAGATCGTGGAGCAACGGATTTCACCATAATTTGCATTTTGCATGTAAGCAGTGTTGAGCCAAAAATACTTGGCGAAACACCACAGCGGTGGTCTCAGAGGGCTTAACAACATCAGCAGACAAGAGCAGGACTGGGTGTAGAAGACAATGGAAATAAGGAACAGAGGCAAGAAAAAAAAATAGGGATAAAAAAAAAAAAAATAAAGAGGACGTGTTAATAAAAAGAGTCCTCAGCGGAGCTGGGTGATGGCCGGGATGAGGTCTTGTGGGACGTTACATTTCACAAGACGCTGGGATCCACATCAACCAGTTAGCAGTGGTTTTACAGCTATGACTCTGTGGTATAAACCACTTTGTTGCCGAGGATGTAAATTACGTGTTCGTACAGAATCCCGGGCTCTGACACCGAAAGAGTCCAACACAGTTATCCTCTGGGTTTTTTTTACTGACTAGACAGCACTTCACATTTCTATTACCGGGCCTTAAAAAAAAAAAAAAAAAAAAGGTAGACGGGCGGCTCGTAACGTGAAAAAGTCTGGGCAGCGTTAGGAGTTCGTGTTGCCTGGTAGGGTGGAGTCATTATAAGTGAGCATGAAGAAAAATCCAGAGTTTTTTTTTCTCCTTTTCTCCTTTTTTTCCCCTGCCTGTGCTACTTGTTTCAAGTATAGAAACCCAAGGTTCCTTGCTGACTGTCCCCAGGACTGCAGATCCTCAATAGACAAACGACAGCTCGACACGTCCCCTGCAGTTCATGTAAAAATAGTCGATAATGAAGTCCTGAACAGCAGCGTTTCGGCTGATTAGTCAAACAGACACAAAGCAATTTGTTAGTGTGACAACCACGGGCAGGAGGTTAGGACAATCTGTTTGGATAATTTTCTTCAAAAAAAAAATAAAAAATAAAAAAATAACCCTACACTAATGTGTTAGTTATTAAGGAAGAATACATAAAATATCACAGAGACATTAAATGAACTCAACTCAACTTTTGCTCCTGGAAATTTTTCTCTTTTTTTTTTTTGTCGTCTCTTTTGCACCTTATCTTATTTTGGTACTCCACGACTTCCGAGCTCCTCTTAACATATCTGGAATAAATGATCAGCTTCCAGCAGTGTGAGCGAGCGTTCCGCGCGAGACACGCTCACATTGGTTTCCCACACCCTTCACTATGAATATTGTGAAATCCTTTACTAATTTGTATCAGGGCAAGGCTGGAGAAGGATTTGTTTCACCTCATTCGATCCACGTTATCTTTTTGCACATCTTCGGGAGGCTTTTCCCCGACTTGCTAGGACCATCACCAACATAGACTAATTAGCCTTGGCTATCTCGGCCAAATTCTGAGACAATTCGCTCTTTGCTTCTTATACAGTACCCTTGCAGCCTAGAAAGGTTCCTGCCCCCCTTGTGTAATCACAGCTGGGACTCAAGCATATCAAACTGCTTGTCTTTTCTACCCCTACGGACCCCGAGGCTCTCGCTAAAGCGCACATACTCCTCGCTGTGTCTGTTCTTGGTCTTTCTCCAGCAATAAATGTTAAATGTTTGGAGTATTCCTCTGCAGCACGTCGGCCCGTCTCTCCGTCCTCACCTCTCTGTGATTCTTGGACTGCACTCAAGGCTGGTGTCAAACTCTTTGGAATCAGAGAGAAAAAACCCTGTCAGGGCATTTAGAACCCTGTTCCGGTGAACACGCGTGTATCAGGGAGTACAAAGAGGAAAGAATTCTTTTCACGGACCTTCTGCCTTACAAGAATCATTTCTTCTATAAAAAAACAACAATTCCAGAAAAATCTTTTAATTTCGGTGTGAAAAGGCTTTTCTTCCGACTCGTAAGACCTCTGAGGGCTGAGAGTAAACATTTTCTTTTGTGTCGGGATAATTTTGGGTATTAAAAAAAAAAAAAAAAAGAATGAAGAGTGTTTAAGGCCACAGCCGAAGTGACTGAGGACCAGTCACTTAAGCTAACTCTGCCCATAAACATCCTGACGCCAGTTAATTGTTGGTTTGGAGATCACTCCTTGAACTCCAGCCCCCTCCTCCGAACCTTCGTTCCTTCTCCCCTCTCTCCCGCCGTTCCGTGCCCAGTCTTAAACAATGGATGTAATCTTTGTCAAAAATGTGCGATAGAGGGTGAGGGCGAGGTAAGGAGGGAGGGCAGGCGTAGGAAACACAGAGGCAGGGAGAGAAAGAGATCGCAGTCACTGGTGGTGTGAGAAGGGGCGTATGGCACCCATTATCTTGTTTATTAAAAGCAAGTTTCTTTTCTGCGCTCCCTCCTCCCCGTGCAGCTGACCGCAGATATTTCCAAGGCTCTGGCTCTGCTGCGCTGTGCCTACATCACAGGCTGCTGGAAAGGGTCGCAGAAGTTGAAACCAGAGGGTGTCAATCGCCTGTTTCGCTTTATGACCCCATGGAGGCATCTCAAAGTGTGCATGCACATCAGCTGTGCGCGTTTGTCGGCTGGCGCATGTGTGCGAGGCCAAGTGTAATTAACGTGTTCCATGTAATAAATTACCGATAGAAGAAACTACAAAGAAGGTAACGCTGCGACAGTATTTCTTGTGCGTGTGCAGTTTTAAGGGCATGGGAAGTGGAACGCAGACGGTGGGGGCGGAGGGCGGGGGGTGTAACTGGGTGTCTTTTTTGCCTCAGGACTATTGCAAAAAAAAAAATATTTTACTTGTGGATGAACCTGTTTGACCATCAAATTACACCTAGGGATTAGAAAGGACAAGTTCCTGCACGCGTCAACTGCAGCTTTTAATGCAACACTGAATTAACTATAGATCAGGGGTCTCAAACTTGCGGCCCGTGGGACATTTGCAGCCCACCGAACAATATTTTTGTGGCTGAAAGTTGAACTTGTAGTCATATTTTATAGATTTGTTCTCCACATTTTATGGTAAATCCTATAGTTCTCAAAACCCTGACCCAGAGACTCCTTCTGGTTCAGTGTTGTATTACACAGGATCTATGAGAAACTGATTTTTTATTCATCAGATATATTAAATAAACATAAAATCTATACATATCTATATGTTTCTCCAATATTTTTTTTAATTTGTATTAAGCAAAACAAAGTTTTAAGAGGCAGTGGTGGCCTACTGGTTAAGGAAGCGGACTTGGGTCCGCAAGGTTTCAGGTTCGATTCCACCAACTGCCAGGTTGCCATTGAAGTGCGCTGACACTTCCAGTGGGCTCACCACCCACAGAAAGGTTCACATTACGGAACAGTGTGATTTGGGTGGCAGTGGTGGAGACCCGGTAATGGATAAGCAGATGATAATTCATGAAAAAAATAATAACAGTGGAGTTTGAAAAACAAAAAACACTAAATTTTAAGCACACAAAAGAAAAAAAAAAAATGCTGATAATAATAATTTTAACGAAGGTTCTCCAAGTCATGGTCAGTGTAAAAACATTTAGTTAGGCTACTCAATAATATATATTTTCTTCATTAAACTGTGTTTGGTGACACTACACAGTCATTAAATACATAATCCTTTGCTCAAACATTTTTTGAGAAACATTTGTCATTATATTTTATAATCGCCTTGGCATACGCAACGTTTAGTTTCCCATAAAGAGATTGAACAGATTGAATAACAGTCATTTTCTGAGTTGGTGTAAACAGCTGTTTCTGATTTGGCAGCCAAATAAACAGTTTACACATGTATAATAACAGTTGTTTTTTTTCCACATACGTTCAAGATAAAAACCAAGGCCCAGCAAATGCATCTTCATTCAGTGAAACATTAACAGTATTTGCAGAAAAAAAAGCTCTCATTTATGAACAAAGTAATGAGCAAAAACACCTTCCTGTAGTGACTTTAGAACATCATATAAGTTTCATTTATCAACTTATTTCTTATAGTGTAAAAACATTAGTTGCAGTTGGTATAAAACGTCAAAAACCTGTTTAACAAACACACTAAGGAACATTAATTTAAATTTAACAAGATGTTGAGCAGTTTTTACGTTCAAGGTAGTTGCAATATTTGGTTCTGATTGATGCGGCGCAACAGTGGTGATGGACACCAGCGCGGTTGTAATGAAATAATAAGGTCTCCCCATGTTAAAAGAGCTCAGAGGAAAAAAAAAAATCACATTCCCGGGCTTTTTGAGTTTGTCGCTGAAAACACTCACCTGGGTGGAGAGGGTGGAGGGTCATATGGAGCAGTAGTCTTTGCGACTGCCACCATGCACCATGCTGTGACTCTTCCCGTGGGTGGTGAGCTCACTGGGAATCGTTTGGGTCAGGACAGGTGGATGAGAATCTGAAGGCTTCTCCAACTACAATAATCTGCACAATATTTGTTCGTCAGAAGTGTCAGTCTGTGGCTCCACGGTTAATCAGTGACATCGCTGTCACCTGTGATCACCTTCAATCACCTCACCTGGTCATCACTCATTGTTTGTCCCCTGGTTCTGTTTGTTCTTGTGGCTTATGTTTCCCCAGTATTTGTTCTGAATCTTTCTTTCTCCTGGACACAAGTAGAAAATAACGTTAACAGATGTTTGTGGGGATGTTTTTAACAACATTTGCTAATATTTAGGATACTGTGTGTGTTGTTGTTACGCCAGCTCCAAGCCCACTGTTGTTACATGTGTATTCATCCTAAGCTTAACCAAGCTGCCATGTCTGATTATGGCTAACAAGTCTGTGACTGGCCACTTCATATTTGGGTTAATATTTTTTTTTTTAAAAATGAGAATGTAAGTTACAAATTTTTAATAACCAAAAATACAAAGACACATTGGAAAATTTTAATTTATGTCAAACTCAAGGCCCGGGGCCCAAATTCAGCCCGGCAGGTCATTTTGTATGGCAAGCTGTAGTTAAAAAGGCATTTAATAAAATATATAGAGCTCAACCTGATACATTGAGTTTTCTTTATTGGCCTTTCAAGGCCTATTTTTACGATAAAATTATTAAAGTGCAAAAACAGCCATTTATACATTATGGAGTAACATCTATAGGGTTAATTTACAACCAGTCCTTTAAGGGGAACAGCACAGCTAACATGGCCCCCAGTAAAAATTAATTTGACACTGTTGAATCAGGGCAAATGTTTACTTTAAACTAAAAAATATATATCTTAAATTTACAAAATATTTAATATTTTTTAACAATACATGGAAAACTCAGCACATGTTGTGCTTTTTAATTTGAATTCAAGGAGTTTCCAGGTTAATGTAGATATCTAACCTAAACACAGCACAGGAGACTCTCTTTAAGGTGGTAGCTCAGTGGTTTAGGAACCAGACTTGGGTCCAGAGGATTTCAAGGTTCAAATCCTCCAGATGCAGGGTAACCGCTGAGCACGGTACCATCAAAACTCACTGCTCCCCAGGTACACAAAGTCTAATTTTAAGAATCCAAACACGACAAGACAGAGCGGGGTATAAACCACACTTTCAGAGCCCAACAATCCCAATGAGAGGGGTATATATATACTCAGGGTACCAGGTGACACAAGTGAGACTAATGACCAGAGACACAGGTGACTGTGATCAAGACAATTAATAGATAGACCAACATCCACATCCACAATAAGGCATTTATTTGTCAGCGTGGTAGGTTCGTGTATAAACAGATTTTTTTAACAGTCCCAAGTGAAAGTTTGTTGAGAAGTTGAGAAGCCTGACTGGCCTGCCTGCGGTCAATATCTTTTGGGGATTCAGCCTGAGTGGCTGAATTAGGTAACAACAGACTTAATAGGTGAAAGCAGTGTTTGCATTGATTTTTCAGAAGAAACGCAGATAAAAATTTGGAAAGTGAGCCTAAAAAAATAAGAGCGTGGACCTTTTAATCCCCGCAAAGTAATTTTTGGTCCCATCGGCCAGAGTGACTCATGCACTCGGAGGTGAATTCACATGTTATCCAAATGTTATTCGGCGTAATGAGTAACACTCCCCACGCTGTCTGTGGTCCTTCTTTATATGTTTTCCATACTGTATCAAGATGCCCGCCAGCAGAGACAGAATGGTACTACTGTAAACGAAGTGAGGCGATTTGACTGCTGTTAAAACTGGCTGTAAAACATCTGAGGCATTTCTGTATCTCTTCCATCTCACGTTGATTCAGACAAAGCTACAGTCGTCCCTCCAACTTGAGACGGATTCATGTGTTTCTCATTGGCGCTCACGATATGGGCCGTAGAAATCCTGGAGCTTCAAAAAAGACGAGGAGGAAATCGTGACGCCACTTGTATATTTGGTGTAAATGAAGTGTCGACACGGCAGAGACAGTTCTCAGGGTGACTTTTATTGTGCTGCGGGTATAGAAATATATATATACTTTTTTTTTTTCTGAAGAACCGCTAATACAGAAGTGATTTAAAACATATCCGAAAAAAAGGACATACTTTTTGCCTGTCACATTGCATCTGCAGCAAATCCAGATCCTTGTCACAAATTAACATTTGAGTATGAGTGGTTTACACTTTTGTGAGAGACTGGAACTCATTTGCATTGACGGGACCGAATGTCCTCAGCAGACTTTTGGAATCAGTCTGTCTTAACTTTTTTTTTTTTTGTCCAATGATATGTCTGGTTCACTGAAGGCAACAGGGGAAGTTAACAATCAAATTTAACAATTTAACAGAAAGAAAAAAAAAAGCCACATGTTTGAGAGAGTAAGTCCCACAAAAATAAGGAATATAACTATGTAAAAATAGTATTACTATTATTTGCTACTACCTACCAACCAAGAAAAAGCCAGTTCATGCAGCAGACAGAGTGGGGATTTACATGAAGACGCTCTATGTCTTTAAATCCCCACTGTAATTTGTCCAGGATGAGGTCTGGCTCTCGCTGACGAAACTTCGATAAAGTTCCCAGGACAAGACAGCGCCTTGACAGGAGCATATGTCTCCGCACAATTTCATTCCAAATTCCAAATCAGCTCCTGCATCAATTGTACCTTCATGTATATAGAGATCAATCACAACGCAACGGCAACCAGAGCGCTCCCATACATCACAGATGCTGGCTTTTACACCTTTGGCTAAAAACCTTCTTGAAGTTCCATTTCATCTTTGGCACGTAAAATCTAACATCTGTTTCCACCCCCTCGTCCCCACCAACAATGCTGGAACACGGAGTCATCTGACTGCAGAACATGTTTCTGTTGTCTACAGTCCATCTCAGATTAGCTCAGACTCATGGAGAACTTATCCCTGCATGACTTTGGTGGTTTTGGTGGCTTCAAATATGATAAATGTGGGCATATATATATATATATATATATATGTACCGCATGTGTATGTTTATATATATTTGTGTCTGTGTACATGTATATAGGCGTATATATGTATGTAGATATATCCATATATGTTTTTGTGTATGTATATGTATATAAATATATATTTGTATATATGTACATATATATGTAAATATATCTATATATGTAAGTAGATTATATTATGTGTGTTTGCTAGCTATGTATGATTGGTCCAACTGCTTAACACTGCCAGGTATATGTTTGTATAAAAATATGTTTCTCAATGTGCCATACATACACATCAAGAGAACTTCGTCAACCTCTTGGCGACGACATACAACCCAGATGGGACTCGAACCCACAATGCCCAGCTCCGGAGGCTGATGCCTTATCCATTAGGCCACTGGGTCACTGCTTGACCTTGGCTTGCTCATGTGTAAATGTATGTCGTATATATGTATACATAAGAATTGTGTGTGTGTGTATATATATATATATATATACATATAAATAAAGTTAACATGTTAACAACACAATGTAACTCCAAGTCAACCACACTGCTGTGAACTTTAACTGTCCACCTGGGAAGCAACACTGATTGACAATCAATTTCACCTGCTGTTGTGCAAATGGAAAAGGCAACAGGTGGAAGTTATCGGCAATTAGTAAGACACGCCCAATAAAGGAGTGGTTGTGCAGGTGGTGACCACTCACCACATCTCAGTTCCAATGCTCTCTGGCATTACGTGTTCCTGTGTTTCACACTTTTTTTTTAACCTTTACTGCTTTATTGCAACATATTAAGCAGTGGTTTTCCAGCTCCAATGCAATATTATACTCGCTGAATGAATGTACTGCTATACATGAGTATCTGTGCGTTGTAGGCATCGGATTATGAACGTTTTTGATTTGTGACGCAGTAGAAACATCGTTCACTCTCCTCGGTCCCGACGCTGATGGGTCAAGATCCGGAGATTTATAAAAGAGTGTCAACTTATCCTTGTAAATGTGTTTAATTATTATTGCGGGTCATAATCATTTCTGTACACACTGTACGTGTACACGGGCGTATGAATGTGCCTGTGTGGGGATCATTATCCATCACATCTACTGCAGGAAAACAACTGTTATTCAATTTGCACCAAACAAATCTCAAAGGCTGTTTAATTCATCAGGGCCAATTACCGACACAAAGTGCTAGAGGTTATCTCCTCTCGCCACATACTGCACTCATTCAGACATAGACCATCAGCTCTGTTATGAATCAGGGTGCTGCCTGCATGGCTGCACAATGGCCCTTTAGTGAAGCCAGATTTTGGGTGGTCCAACTGCCTGACACTGCCAAGTGACTGCTGTATTGTCAAAACTGGAATTTCTCTTTTTTTTGTCCAGCGCGCTGATCTCAGATAAGATGGTATTAGGCGAAATCGAGAGCAAATTGCTAACGCTGATAACAAATCAGCATCGGGAGAAGCAAAGTTGCCAAGCAGTGACAGCAGGCCGCAGCCCTGGGTCTGGTCTGCAGGGTTCTGTTTGCCTGTCCTGCTTCGTGATCCCTTCTAATTGGCCATCATTACCCTATCAGGGCTTGGCTAGAGGGGAAACAGACCATGGTGGTGGATAGTACGCATTGGTAAGTCTGAATTACACAACTCCAGGGCCATGACTAATATTGGCGCAGTCGATAACTGCTAATGTAAGCAATGTAACAGATGCCCACAGTGGAATAACAACAAATATTGTCCAGTTAACCTTCCCGCTAGGCTGCCTTTGACCAGTCATGGAGGCTCGGGCCCAGTGGAGCGTACATGATGGCTGTAGTTTAGCGATGGGAGTGTTTCACTTTGTTGTTTCACTTCTTTCCTGCGGGTGTAGGTGGAACATACATGTATACGTTTCTCTTTTTTACTTTATTTATTATTGTGTTTTATGTCCTGAAGATTGAAGGTGAAAGACGGCCCTGTCAGCTAGAAGTCGCTCTGCCTGGTGTGCATGTGTGTTTATGTTTTTTATTATTTTATCTCCGCTACAGCTGGCATGGGCAGTGTATTACACGCACAACAGAGTTAAAGTAGGAAGCAAAAACAGCATGGATCTCATCAACAACGTCTCAGTTTTATTCGGAACTAAACGAATCAGTGCAAGTCAGAGGGTTAGACACACAGATTCTAGTTGTTTTTTTTTTTGAAGCGTGCTATTTTGGGTATTCTATATGAGATCTTTCTATATTATTTCCGATCTACACATTAGGTCCAAACACTAAAGAAATAGTTTAAAAACATCAGAATCTGTATTGGATATATTTGATTTATAAATAAAAAATGTTTAAATAAATAGAGCTTAAGCATGTTTGTTAGTAAAAATAATGAAAGATTAAATAAAAAGGAGTAAATTCTGTCCAAATTAATTGATATAAATAAATTTCCTTGATTAAAACCTACGCATTGAGAGAGCACATGAAGCTAATGTTACTAATGACAGACATTAGCTGAGATTAATGAATAAATACAGAAAAATAAATGGGACCTATGGTCATGAGCTGCAAAGTTCATCCCTGGCAGCTGATGGGTTGAACCCAAGTCTGCTTCCCTAACCGATAGGACAACTCTGCTGCCCGTGCATTAGACGAATAAATAGTAAAAGCACAGGCTTCAGACTAAGCAGAAAAGGACGATAAAAGCAAAGCGACCAAGATTGTCGTCATTGTTTTTCTGTGAATCATGACTTTAATTGTTGTGTGTTCAGAGCCTGGGCCTATTAGTCAGTCTAAAATATTCTTCGGTTCGACTGACTGTGAACAGGAAAACACCCGCACACACTTATCAACACTCAAGGAAATTAAACATCTGCCTTTCCTCTCCCTCACTCCGGCAAAACTTTCTTCTTTCTTTGCTTCTTTTTCTCACAATCAGGTCTGGGATTCCCTTTGCCACAGCTAAATTCAATTTACTTTCCCCCTGTTTCTTTTAGATTCCCACTTTTTCTCCCCGACAGAAGACTTCGGGATAACAACACCGGGACTGAGCCATTAGCCCAAAACCACGACGGGGCGAGCCAGAGTCGTCGCGAGATGCGATAGACGAGACCACGGCCTTAACCTCTGCGCCGACCGTTCGGGTCGCCTGATTGAAGTGCACCACACTTGAGAACATCAGCGCCTTGCATCCATTGAAATAATAAGCTGACCCAGAGAGCCGCACGGCTTTGAGCCGCAGCCAAGCCATCTGAATCCACTCTGCCCAAATGAGGGCTTAGTTTTCAAAGCGCCTCTCTTATGTGCGGCCGCCTGACCCTGCAACCATGTTCTGCGTGTGCTATAGCGCGCAGCCAGCCAGAAGGGCGGTCGCGGCGGTATTGGGAGAAGAGCACATCACGTCTGTGGCTGAATAGTTCGCCTGGTGAGTCACATGTTCCTGGAGTGTTGTGTTTTCACAGTTTTGGCAAAGTTGGGGTTTTTCTTTCCAGCTGTTTCCCCCCCGAAAAAAATTTTTAGTGTTTGTTCATAACCTTTAAGTCAACATTTCTGCGGTGGCTCTCGTAATGTCACAGATGGAAAGTCGAACCGCTGTGGGATTTTTATTAAAGTTTAAAAAAAAAAAAAAAAGAAAGAAAGATCGTGTTTCTGTTACATTTCATCACATTTATCTTTATTGTTGGGCTGCCATGTCGCGGACGCTTCGACACACTTGTAAAGATAAGAAACGCTTTGTAGCTTCTTGTATCGTGAGTGAACATCAGCAAAAACCAATTAGTGCCATTATAAACTATATACACCATCATTGATAACCAGCCAGTGGTAGGAAGGAGATAGAAATCCCATGTAGAATTAACAATGTCTAATGTTAACCTTTGTCCAAACAGTCCAACATTAACCGAAATGTATGCAGTTGCTTGCAACAAAAACTGAGGTAAATGTCTCTGGACCCGACATGCGATTCTAGCAAATTTGGCAAAATTATGGCTATGTTGCTATAGCGACTCTACGTTATTCGTCTCCCCGTCCACTGTATCTACCACTCTGACTCCAACTACCTCCATGTCCTCCCTCACTGCATCCATCAATCTCCTCTGTGTCTCCTACCTGGTAGCTCCA
>JAFBJS010033214.1:0-19362 GCA_016785265.1 Paraplagusia blochii
AATCACTTCCTGCTGCTTCCTGTCCTTCTTCAGCCCACAGATGTGGGAGAATTGTCGGTAAAAAAAGAAAATGCTAAAACCTATAAGATATTAATTAGCAATACCTATTATGTTTATATCCACTAACCTTTAGCTTAGAAGAGATTGGACAAGTATGTGGGCCACGCAGTTCCACTTGATACCACCAGGTAGAGGGTCATTATATGCCTTTAATGAAGGACTAGTAGGAGATACCAGTAAACTGACAAACGAGAACTCTGAGATACGATTGGCCCAGATTGAGATCATGCACTCACTCCGTCATAAGTGTAGTTCAGTCCAGCTTGTCTCGTTCCTGTTTCTGTCCTCCACTGACTGGCTCAAAGGTAAAAACTCAACCAAAACCTAGTTTTTATTTTTATATTAACTTTTATATTTATATTAATCGTAATAAAACAACATTTATTAATGAAGAAGAATAAACATTTTCCGGCAGAATCAGGTCTGCAAGTAACAAGGGTTGTAAGAAACAAGCAACGGGATGGAGGTGGAGTTAGACTCCATAACTGTGGTCAATCAGAGGAGAACGTTGTCTAATGTAAGGTCAGTACTGGACAACAAACTACATCCACTCCATTAAGATGCACCACTGAATGCTACACGGTATCATCTACAACATCTACAAAGTCACATTTGTATGTATATCTTTAATAACATCTTGATACTTTATTGTGTTCACATTGTATATTTGTTACTATTATTCTTTTTTTTTTCTAATTTCCTGCACTAAAATTATTTTTTAACTTAATTTAATCTTTGAATTTTAACATTGCTTTTCAGCTTTTAGCCATATAGTGCGATAATAAAAGTATTCAGATTCCGAAAGCATCGGGTTCTAATACAACAGCTGCTTGGTAGCTGAGCATTGCCCGACCCACATAAGTTCCACATAATAACCACTGAGAAAGCTCAGAGTAGGGTGCAGTGTGATTTGGGTAGCAGGGAGTGGAGACTGCTGAACATCCTTCATATACAAGTTTACATTTAGTAAATACATATAACGTATCATAGCCTAATGAAATGATTCACCCTACTATCTGTTAGTGAGTCTCACAATCACACTGTGAGCCTTTCTTGTGGCGGGTTGGGACAGTGCTTTGCTCAGAGCTCCTCAGTTGAAACCTGAAGTAGACTCGACCCTCAAGCCTTCCTGACCTATGTCTGCTTCATTAACCACTATCTTCTTCTTCCGGCTTATCCTGTTTGTCAGGGGTTGCCACAGCGAGTCAACAATTTCCATCTCACCCTGTCCTCCACATCCTCAACTCCAACTCCAACCACCTCCATGTCCTCCCTCACCGCATCCATTAATCTCCTCTTTGACCTTCATCTCTGTCTCTGATCTGGTAGCTCCATGTCTAGCATAATTCTCCCAATATAACCACTGTCCCTCCTCTGAACATGTCCAAACCATCTCAATCTGGCTTCTCTAGCTTTTACTCCAAACCTTCCCGCCTGTGTTGTGCCCCTGATCACCTCGTTCCTGACCCTGTCCATCCTTGTCACCCTCAAAGAGAATCTCAGCATCTTAGAAGAAGAAGAAGAAGAAGAAGAAGAAGAAGAAGAAGAAGAAGAAGAAGAAGAAGAAGAAGAAGAAAAAGAAAAAGAAAAAGAAAAAGAAGAAGAAAAAGAAGAAGAAAAAGAAAAAGAAAAAGAAAAAGAAAAAGAAGAAGAAGAAGAAGGGCTTATTTTTCATCCCCCAAGGGGGAAACTCCTCCACCTCCAGGTCTGTCTCCTGTCTTCTACCTATTCCTAGTGTCTCTAATCCATCCATCATGGCTGGTCTCACAACTGTCCTGTAAACCTTTCCCTTCACCTTAGCTGACTCTCTTCCATCACTCCAGAGACCTTTCTCCAGTTGTTCCATCCTGACTGTACTCTTTCCACAGTCTCTTCCACAGGCTCCACTGCTTGAACAGTTGAGCCTAAGTATCTGAGCTCCTCCACCTTCTCCACCTCTGCTCCTTGTAACCTCGCCTCCACCTCTCTAGGTTCCTCTTGTGTAATCTCATTATTAAAATCGATGTTTAGTATGTTTTTCAAAGGATGGAATGAATTGATTTGTTTTTAGTTATGTTAAATGGGATAAACTTGCCATCTAAGAATGACTGAGACTTGTTAAGGTATCACTGCACACTGTTGTACTTTTAAAGACCCACATTTTCAAATGTATCTTTCAGAACCAGAACTTAATTTTGCTACAGTCGACTGAACAACGTGGCGAGAATCATGTCCTGGAACCATTTTATTACAGTGTTGAATGTTGTTTAAAACACCTGCTGATTAGTTGTTCTGTTGCGTTTTTTCCTTTTTTAACTCTACATTGCTTTCGTAGCTTGTTTTATTTTCTTTCATCATATTAATTCACCACGTCCTCACAACCAGAGTAATGTGTTTACCACAGTTTGATCAAACTGTAGGGTCCGCCTGCCACAAAACAGTAAATAATGCTGAAAAACGCGGTCTTAAAAAATGAGAATTTCAACTCCTTTGAAACCGATGTGTTTTACGATTAACCAAGCAAAGCCAAATTTTTGAACAGATACTGTTGTTGTTTAGCTCCGACAGTGACTGAGAGCAGACGCTCAGTGTAACGAACAACAAAGGTTCAGGCCATGGACGTTAGTGAGAAGAAGATGAAGTCCTCAGATCTGTCCTCAAATTTGTTGTCCTATAGGGAACAACAGTGTTCTGCCTAAAGTACCAGACTGATATAAGCCTTCCCTGAATACTAGAGTACAATCAAGTTCACACCAACATTCTCCAATTGACAGGAATTAATACCAGTGTATTACTGTTTGCAGCCCTGAGGTTTAATGCTTGGCCAAACTAAAGGCCTGGGGACCAAATGCGGCCCCTCGAGTATGTTTGTGTGTCCCGTTTCATATCTCTTTTGGTTAATAAACAATATTTTTAACATGAATAATTAATAAATTAATAATAATAAATAATTTTTTCATGTTAAAAATATTGTTATTTTTAAATGAATAATAACATGGCCCCATGGTGCAAAGTCAATGACTCTTTATCTGTGTGGGTTCACCTGTTGAGTGAGATCAAATCCTAGTTAGGGTTAGGGTTAGTTTCTTCCAGTGGACTCGCCACCTGGAGGAAGGTAAATAAGGTGGTGTGTCAGCCATATCAGCCTCCACCACTGCCATCCAAATCACACTGCTCCATACTGTCAGCCTTCCTGTGGGTGGTGAGCCCACAGGAAGTTATGTGGGTCAGGATGGTGCTATGATCAGAGCACCTTAGTGGCAACCTGGCAGCTGGTGGATTCTAACCTGAAACCTAACGGACCCAAGTCTGCTTTCTTAACCATTAAGACACCACTGCCGCATGGATACATGTTGATCAATCGCAAAAACATACATTGTGGAGTATTTAAAGCTGCCCTTGCAGCTACAACCAGCCCTTTAAGTGGAAGATCTGGATGAAGAGTCGCAGTCACCCAGTTCATGGTCAAGGTTTAAGAATTTAGCAACTGGACATTAGGTGTTTTAGAAAAACCTTTGCCTAAAAGTCATTGATGTGTAAGGGAAACTGGATAGCAGTGAAAATTAGTTCTGACTCCCTAGAAGCCATATCTGACTATGGTTTGATGTACAAATATATATATATATATATTTTTTTTTTTTTTTTTGCAATTTTTCCTCTCTATAACTGTCATCCACATATGCATTATTTTGGGTACTACTGTTGAATAATTGTGCTGTTAAAATCGTCAAAACTCTTTGTTTAAGTAAGACCAAGCTTTCGTCCAAATTTATTGCTTTGCGATTTCCATTTCAGAAATTTCACCTTCACCCACAGGATTAGCTGCTGGAGTCGGGAAACCCCCTGGAAGAGCTTGGTTTCTGTGAGTTTTTTAAAGCATGTGCATGGCTTATGTTTCCTCCACCTGTGTGTGGGGAAAACAGCTTCCAGCAAACATGAGACAAGCATTTATCACTCACAGGACCCTGACGTGACATCACAGGAGGAACAGAAGAGGGGCGAGAGCTGCCATCGTGGCATCTTCCCCAGGAAGACGAGCGTTGAGCCCTGAGTACACACCAGATTGGATGCATAAGTCATCTGGCAAACATGAAGGAACCCGATTAGATGTGTGTTGACTCAAAACAGTCCTGATCCCATTATGCAGTGATAAATGGCCCATCAGCAAGTCAGGGAATCGGTGGAGCGCATAGCGGAGGCACTGAGAATGATTAGAGATTCAGACAGTTGCGCTTCAGGGAAGAGCGCAGGAGGAAAGGGCAGATCTTTGGATGGCGAGAACAAGCTCGTCAGACGAAGCGGCAGGAGGAGGAAGCGGCGGAGCCGGGGAGAGAATGGAGGTGGGGACGGAGACGGAGTGTGATCCACTGTTGAACGCAGGGACGGCGGTGTTGACGTGGAGACCACAGCAGAGCGGCCTCCTCCTGGGACTAACACAAAACTTTTGTTGCTTTATTTTTTCCTTTTTACTTAAACCATATACAAGAGTTGGCCCTGCTCCGGCCCAGTAATAGTCCTCTTTCATACATGTGCAACTGGGAATGTTTGTCAGAATATTTGAATGTTTGTGTCTATTACCTAAATAAATACAGATGTTGAAGTTGGCCAGTGTCATGGTCTTTATTACCTCTCTGTTTCTCTCTCTCAGTCTGGGATTAATCTTCTTACCTATTTAGGCCCAGTTCTGGCTTTGGCATCCACTGGTTTGGGTTATGTTGTCCTAAGGGGATGAAAACCTGGTCCTGGTCCTTCAATATGAAGTACACTGAGACTGGTAGGAGTTCTGGTTCAGGTTTCACTGTACATTTGAATGTATGTTTTAATCTGATTCATTACAGGGAAAAGCTCTGGATTAACCGCGATTGTCGTTTGTATTTATTTACATATTACGATCAATAGGGTTAATCTGATGTAACTTCATATAAAAACCTTTTCTGTGTGTGTTGATGGAGTGAGACAAATAGGTAGACGTTTGTGTTTCACACCTGTTTTCAGTTATGACTAATCCAAATGATGGAATCATTAATATGAAAAAAAACATATAAGGAAAAGCATGATTGGTGCAGTTAGTCGTTGTTTACGTCTTGACAGATTACTACAGGAATGTGTGGAGTGTTGTTTTTAAAACTTAGTTGAAGCCAAATAAAAACATTACAGCTCTGATGGAGATGGGGTTTTAAATTATGCAAGTGAACCTCAACTACATTTAAGGTAGAAAATTCTCTTCATAAATAAATCAGCAGACTAAAAGTTAGTATCTCTTAATCTGCAGTGATTTTTTTGTTGTTGTTGTCACTCCGCTGCCAATAAGATGAGTTCCTTTCTAACCGTTGCACAGTAGTATTTCCTCTTCTCGCATCTAAAATTTAAAGGAACATCTGTTGTAGTGAGAACCTGAACCTGATATGTGTGAGCGAGTACCACGTTTCGAAGACAGCAGCCAATGTTTTGGACATGGATGTAAATTAAAGCTGGGTTTTGGTTAGAGACGGTGTGAAAATGGTTTTGTTTCTTCAGGTTTCTTTAATATTGTTGTTACGTAACATTTAATGCAAAGGACTGTTTGATTTTATCTTCTTTTCTTTCTTTGAGAAATGCAACTTACATCTCAGTCAATATGAGAAAAATGACCTAATAAACAAGTGTTCCCCAACCTGTTTTTGCGCCACGGTTAAATGTCTTGTACTATTTGTTGCAGAAGATAAATACCCCTTAATAAAATTAAATATACAGTGTTCAGAAATATTTTCCTACCTATAAAATCTTCCTACCCGAATCAACTGTGCATGGGCACAACAAGGATTTCTCAAGTGCACACAGTCTATAACTTTCTGCAACCAGACCAATATAAAAAGTTAGAATCTTGTATCAATGACTCATTGACACTGTCATTTTGAGTATATTTATGTTGTCTTTACTGAAAAAGTATTTCCTAATTAAATATAGTTGCATTGGTCAGTTCTTTTGTTGATATGGGTATGGATCAAGTGGAAGAAATAGCCAGAAGGGGCCAAAAGGAAACATTATTTTTTGTGGCCCTTCTGACCTGTCCATTAGTTGGGGACCACGGGTCTAAGGGACAAGAGTAGGTTTAGTTGCAGAATACACTGGTTAGGGTTCCAGTGAGGACGTTGAAAGTGATGGAAGATAATGTTGAACCCTTGCCTGTGTGTACAGTACAGGTGGTGAAGAGGGAAAGACGGGAAAACACACACACACAAAGAAAACATTGGAATATCTCGGAGGGTGAGGAATCACCCAGAGCTGACAAAGGTCTATAGGGATGAGGAATGATCTTCTAAAAGAACTACATTGTTCCAGTTCAATGCAGATTTTGTAATGGTAAAAAAAAATGATGGCATTGGTTCCACAGGAGAACTATTTTAAACATAATTTTACTTCAAAAGTACACAAACAAGACAGTTTTATTTTTTTGTTCAATAAGGCAAACCTCCAATATTAATGACCACTCACATCTCATAGTCACAGTTTATGGTATACCACTGGTGAATCATAAATTACACATTTTTTCTTCATACGTATATTTAGACCAGAACTTTTTTTTTTACATGGAAAAAAAAAAAATCATTAGACAAACATTTTCTTTACAACCCCTGACATTAATAATCTTCTCCAGCTCTACACATATTACCATTTTAAATCTTCCACAAGGTGCATCTGTCCTCCTCCTAAGGTTCCTCCTCCCTCTATAGTACACTTCCACATGGGGGATACGTGGCACCGAGGCCGAGTACCAGCTACAGAACCCAGACCTCAGCAGCGGTGGCAAAGGACTGACAGGGGGCGCTGCACTCACAAGTAAGCAGTGAAACCTCAAAGTTTATAAAATGAGAGGACGCTTGATTAAAATAAGGTGTTTGCTGGTATGGGACATGAGCACCAACAAAGACAAATCATTTTGCCCTTTGGTGCAGCTTTTAAAACCTAATAGTTGTGCAAAAAAACAAGCTGCCTTGTTGTGGAAAATTAGTTTTCGGTAGTGTCGACCATAACATTAGCATTAATCTGGATTTTTTTTTGTCCATTGGTTGTTGTCTGTGAAGAGACCCTGACGACACAAACCGAAATTTTCAGATTAAACAATTAAAGGTGCTTTCTGAAATATGAAAATTGGGCTTTGACACTTAGTTGTGTTTCATGTTTACATTATACCTGAAAATCAGTGTGAAAGTATTGTGCTGACCGGCGGTAGAGGGATGCTGTTTGGTACAATTTTTGCAGCCAGTGGAGTTGCTCCTTGGTAGGAAACTCAGCCTTGATTTAGGTCGTCCCTACTAAACCAGAGAGCAGTGTTTACAAAAATGAGACTAAAAAGTATTGCATACATGTGAGTGCAAGGGAAATACTCATGGTTTTAGGCCTAGAGACTTTTTTTTCAAATTTATCTTTTGCAATTTTAGCACGGTATCGATCACTATTGCTTGCAGCTTGTCTTAATCTGTTCTTTCTTGTTTGAATGTTATCTCAGAGCTGTAGGCTTTGTGACTAGTTACTTGAACGTGGTTAGTTTTTCAAAGAGGGCAGCAGCAGTGCTTTTTTTTATTCCTGTGGCATTTTTGCAATTAGATTTACTTTATTTGTCTTTTTTTTTTAAAGTTAAGCCAAGCCAATCCTAGTCAAGTGCTGGATGGAGAGGCGTGGCCAGCAGTGGTCACCTCGATAGAAGCGAGAAGAGGACACAAGACAGTGTTACAGCCACCGATGAGAGGAGAGATACAGCTGCTCCGCACTCCATGGAATTCTCCTAGGGATAGAAGGACATGCACCGACATTAAGTATTTTTAATAAAATCCCAAACCAGAATCAGCAGTGAGTTCTTCATGAAAGAGAGCACTGTGTGTTCAACTCAGTCTCCAGAAACATATGTTGCCATTAAAGTGTCTGTAAACCACAGATGTGTGCGTGGCACTAGTGTTTCTTTGTTTACTCACATCTCTGCAGACTCGCACGGTAATCTGATAAGGTTTTAATAATTTCGGGCAACCAGGGAGGAAACGACGATAATGACAGCAAGTTACTCTTAATAGATAATGTGGTTAAGTTCAGGCACATCACGCACCAGACTTTTGAAAAAAAAAAAAAAAACATGTTTTCTCCTGATAGCATCAACACCCCCTCACTATGAACACACCACATGTAAACTCCTCCATCAAAACCAGAATATCACCCTGAACAATCCTGAAACAAATTCACTACAAATTGTCTGTAGGTAACCTGAGGACTGGACAGCTCGAGATGGCAACTAAGTCTGGCGCCATATCCAACATGTTCTCTGGCTCTCCCAACTCCGGGTACAAATGCGATTGGGCCTAAAAAGCTGTGTTCTTCACAGCTATGTCTGCGGTTAGTATTATTTTCTTTTAGAACTTTATTAATCCCTCCGGACTATCTTTCGTGCCTCTGCATTTAAGCCATCACCTTAGTGAGTGAGGGGGCGGCACCATGGTCGGTACCATGCTTAGGGCACCTCAGCAGTAACTTGGTGGTAGGGGGATTGAAACTGGGGGTGTTGCAGACCCAAGTCCAATTCCTTAACCACTAGGCCACAAACTGTCCCCAGTAAAACACTTTTATGAGAAAATTCTACACAAACCCATATGGGGCCATTTTTTACTCACTTATAAGCATTGCTCCAAACAAACAAACACATTTATTTTCTAACTGGGACTAAATATCTAGCATGAAGCAACTCTTGAGTGAGTTTTCATTTCTAAAAATGACAATGTTATGCAACTGGAACATATATATATGGAGAGAGCAAATAACCTCCAGAACAGTGTTCCCCAACCTTTTTTTGCGGACTGGTTAAATGTCCGGTACTATTTTAACCGACTGGTCATTAAGTTGTGGCAGATAAAAAACACTTAATAAAATGAAATTCGTGTTGGGAAAAATCTTCCTACCTATAAAATCTTCCCACCCAAATTAACTGTGCATGCCACAACAAGGATTTCTCAAGTGTGCACAGCCGATAATTATCTGCTACCAGACATGTGTAAAAGGTTAGTATCTTGTATCAATGACTCATCAATGCAAACCGACCGAAATCTGTGTCATTTTGAGTTTATTGTTGTTTTCTCTGAGAAAATATTTCCTAATCATATACAGTTGCATTATTGATGATGGAATTCTATCCATTCTATTGTTCAGTTCTTTCGTTGATATAGGTTTGGATCAAGTTTAAGTAATAGCCAGATGGGGCCAAAAGGCAGCCTGGCACCAATTAACCTACGGACCGGTACCAGTCCCCAGCCCAGGGTTTGGAGACCACTGCTTTATAACATTAACACAAAAATAGTTTAGGGAACACTGCTCTACATCATAAGACACTGAAAATTCCATCAGTAGCTAAACTGCTCTAAATCAGCCAGTTTTAATGAGCTCCAATTTCTATTTTCTGCCAAACGGGATCTCTGGTTTACAGAAAATACACATATTTTTGGAAGACGAGAACTATATATGTTTGTGTGGGTGTACGGTGCAGATAAATACTTCTGGGTGGAAAGGGTGACAGGTATCTGGACGCCTCCTGTCCTTCTGCATTTTCAATCTCTCACACTTGAGAGATTCATTATGTGCAGCTTATGTCAAGGCAGTAACAGACTGTCCGTACCCTCTGCGGGCTGTTTTTCCTGCTGAACTCTGTTTCTTACTCATAATGGAAAGGAATGCGTGTTTTCTGAACCACCACATTAAGACATAGGGATATTTTAGTGCACAGCGTGACATTCATGAAAAAAAGGAAAAAAAAATATGTTTTTCTTTTTTTTTCTGTACCACTGTAACAAGAAAGAATGTTGGGCTTTGTGCAGCCAGCAAAAACAGAATAAACAGTAGGTGGCATACCTTATTTGAGCATACATGTATATATTAATAGAAATAAATTTCTTTCTCTCTGTCTCTCCCGCTACATATACACATATATTATATATACTATATATGCATACATAATATCAATAAGTATATAAGTACACAGAAAAGTGCAAGCTGTGAAATACTGGCCTTGTAATACTAGAGAGGAAAAATTGTACAAATGTGTTTGTAACAGGGAAAAGAAAAGGCTAAAATTGGTTGATAAATAACAGTCAAATAGATTGTACGAAAAATAAAGTTATTTTAGAAATCTCGACAACATTTAGACATTCTACCAAGAAGTTTTAGATGAATTTGACCCATAATTAAATAAACAATGAATTGTAGTAAAAACACATTAAGTCTCTAAAAACCATTGGTGGGCCGATGGGTACTAGAAGTAGCTAAGACAATTGTTATGAAGGGTTCTGATGCCAGAAGAAGCTAAACAACATCAAAACTATTCGATGCAGGTTCTCAGTCATCCAGGTCATGGTCAAGGTAAAAGATTTAAGTTAGACAACTGGACATTTAGTTTTTTGGAAAACGTTTCACTTCTCATCCATGAGGCTTCTTCAGTTCTAACTGTTAGTGGGAAGTAACAGAAGTTATATCCAGTGAGTGTAAAGGAAGAGGTGTTTCAAGTCCCTCCTGATACCTTCACAGGTATCCCCAGGTCCACCTAACAAGAGGGACTTGAAACACCTCTTCCTCCCCACTCACAGCATATAACTTCTGTTTCTCCCCACTAACAGTTAGTTCTGAAGAAGCCTCTTGGATGAAGGTGAAACGTTTAAAAAAAAAACTGAACGTCCAGTTGCCTAACTAAACTCTTTTACCTTGAACATCAAAACTAGTTATCTATAAGGCGGCCCGATGTTGGAGTTAGCCCAATCGCAAATTTGGCTTGCCGTACATGTCCAAAGCTATATAATTGTTACTGTTGTGAATATACTTCTGCCTTTTCCCTGCAATGCCCAGATATTCCCCTACAGATGGCATGGGAAAGGCTATAAGCATGAAGTTAGCATGCCTAGCATGCTTTAGCCATTTCAGCATTTAGCTTTAGCATTATCCTCAGGTCACATGAACATTCCATCTGTCTTACAACATTGGCCAATATTGACCCTAGTAGACACCCCAAAAGTATCTGAAAAACGGGTTTGGCCTCAAATAGCTTAATCCAACAGACATGAATCTCAGGATTTTTAATGTTTAAGGGGCTTTATTTCTATGCACTGTGAATGTTTCATTTTGGTTTTTGAATCCATGATCCATCCATCCTTTAATTCATCCTTCCATCCACGCATCTGCCCCAACCACCGACCCATTAAATCAGTCTATTGTCCCTGTATCCCATATACCTCCAGTATATGATTTCTTTCTTTCTGGGGGATCCTTAGGCATTCCCATTTTCAGCTGACAGCTGGGACATATAACCCCTTCTGTTTTAGATCTTCTTCCACACAATGGCCCGATCTCTATCCTTCTCAGAAGGGGTAGGAGACTAACAAACTCCCCGAAGCTTTTCTATAAAATAAATGTTCTCCGTCAACCTCACCGGTTCTGACAGTGGAAGAAAAGAGTCAGCTCAAATATAAAAAGCATAAGGTAATAAAGATAATGAGGTAATGTTGATATTTTTTCTTCCCAGTGGGGAGACGTTTGAGATGTTAGCAGCAGGTTGGCTACACACCAGGAAACATTTGAAGGTTCATTTATTCTGTGCTGATGTATGACAATAGATGAGAGCCCGTCAACCATAGCAACCGATCCTATTTGATATCTACTTCTACCAACAATTCCATTGGTAGTTTTTGACCTACGGGTTTTGGAATATTTATCCACCTGGTGCACTGAGGTTTCATTCCTGTGAGTGCTGAACTAAAAGACTAAGAGTTTTTTGGGATGTCTTTTAGACATTTGTCCAACAACTTTAAAACGAACATCTGTCAGTGTCCATATTCCATGTTCTACAACAGTTAGTTCTTACTTATAGCCCTGTGGTTAAACAAGGGTTAACAGTGGCCCCTAAAGGGGCACAAACGTTTTGCAACTTTTAGACACATGGCGGTAGTCATGTGTCATTGCATTCTTTTAAGAGTTTATAAATCACTTACATGCATAGAAAAATACTTCCTCCCATCCATGCATCCATCCATCCATCCATCCTTCCTGCCTTCCATCTATCCATCCTTCTGTCCATGCATCCTTCCTTTGTTACTTTCATCCTTCCTGATTTATTTGCTTTCATCTATCCATCCAACAATCCATCATTCCACCCATTTATCCTTCCTCCCATCCATCCATCCATCCATATGTTCCTCTATCCACCCATCCTTTCCAAATTCCTTACTTTCATCCATCTATCCATCAATCCACCAACCCACCCATCCCTCTCCCTTTCTTTCATCCATCCACCCATGCATCCTTTCTTACTTTCATCTATCTATCTATCTATCTATCTACCTACCTACCTACCTACCTACCTACCTACCTACCTACCTACCATCTATCCATCTATCCATCCATCCTAGATTCCTGACATTTATCCATCCATCCATCCATCTATCCATCCACCCACACATTCTTTCATCCTAGATTCCTTACTTTTGTGTATCCACCCATCCATCCATCCACCCATTTATCCTTCCTCCCATCCATCCATCCAATGGGTGCCCCATCCATCTATCTATTCCAACATCCACCCTTCCTCCCATCAATCCACCCACCCACCCATACATCATTCCTTCTTCCTTACTTTCATCCATCCATACGTCCCTCCATCCATTCATCCTTTCTAAATTCCTAACTTTTATCCATCCATCCCTCCATCCAACCTTGCTTCCCAGATACCTTACTTTCATCCATCCACCCATCCCTCCTAACTTCCATCCACCCACCCATTCTTCAACATTAAAAGGATATAAATGATCTCCACAGGGTCCATAGTGATGGGCTCGTACATGCTGCAGTCACACTTGTTGTCCACCACCACCATAAAGAGATTACTGCTGGGTATCTGCTGGATGACGAAGGATCTGCCAATCACAGAACAGACAGAGAACAGTTAAAAGAAGAACTAAAAAAAAAGGAGAAGTGATTAGAGGTGAGCTGTGTTGGATGGTGGAGAACATGAGGCCCATGTGTTTGATATAAATATTCCTGTGTGTGTCAGAGTATTTGGGTTATGAGTGTTCACATTCTCCACAGAGAGAGGGGATGATGTAGCAAGGAGGCGGCACTGGACGCCTGTCTCTAAGCCAGCAGTCAGTAAAGTGCCGAAGACATGGATGGACATCTTAAAAAACACAAAACTGAACATAAAGTGGCACGCTTTACTCCATCCTTCTTATCCAAACCTCCGTCATGTGTGACCACAGAGGAAGTGCTGCCAAAAATCAAACCCAACAGGCCAAAAATTGGGAACAACACTTTGAGCTCCACAGCTTCTCATGGCCTGCTTCCTTTCTGGAACAGGAGACCAGGGCTTGCTGGGGTCTCATGGCCACTGATTTACTGGCGTGGATAAGCTTTATGAAGAGAAGAAGTCATAAAGATGATCTCTTCTTTTTGTCACCCCCTTTTTCTTTGTTTCCCAGCTTCCCCCTCCCTTTCTTCTCCTCAAGTCACAGCTGCGTGATTTATCAAGTTCGCCGAGAGAAATTTATCAGGACGAAGGTTCAAGCGTGAAAGAGTGAACACATAACACACTAAAAAGCACATGAGCTTTTTCAACTTTTTCTGGGGAAGTGAAATATCAGCCACGTTTCAAGTTCAAGTTCAAGGAAATTTAAACCCCAACAACTTCTACAAAGGCTCTACAGGCCCCGTCAGTGAACTCTCCCGAAGAACTATTTCATCCAGGAGTAACATTTAGATAAAATGAGGATTTTTGTGAATATCCTTTTACCTGTTTTGGATTTTTATTCTTAAGCAGTCTTCTTGTAACCACTTTTTTTTTTTTTTGCAGAAAATACTTAACTTCTAAAATGTACCAGTATTTCATTCTAAACATATTTATACTCCCCATCCAATAATAAGATTTTTTTTTTTCTTGCTGTACCATAGCTGATCTTACCAATTTGGCATTTTATTTTTAATTAACGATAGTTAAAATATTTTATTTTATTTTTTATTTATAATTGTTAATCTCTTCAGAGACATTTTTTGCTGCATTTTTACATAACTATTTATACACAAACATTTATCTTTTTATTGCATAGTACAAATTATTTCTGGCCAACATTGAGATTTACTATATTTCCGGCCAACATTGAGATTTAAACATATTAAATAAAATATACATTATTGTCTATATTCTTGCATTTTTTCCGTTGATTTATAATATGGTCAGTTTAAGTGTAAACTATTTCTGAACTTTTGAAGTCTACATAAGTTGTCCATTATGATAATTTAAGGGGGAAAATAAGATTTCTTAGAACACCCAGAAGTGTACAGTCAAGTCATAGGAGGAATGCTTACCCACAGTAACAAGGCTTATACATATAACGCATGAACTGCGGGTTAAACCAACTTGGAAAGAGTACTAAGGATAAAAGACCAACACACCTGGTCTCCACATATGTTATATTTCAGAAGATATGAAAAAAAAAAAAAAAAAATCAATTTTTCAATGCCATGATCCATGATGCATTGCTTCATTAGGGTGAATCCAACCACGGCATGAGCCCTAACGCAGCTCTCCAACCAGCTCGACCAAACTCAATCAGCTGAAAATCCAGCCCGGTGTAATGAGGGTGAATCGGGGTCTGCTGAGGTTTGTAACCCATGCTCCGTGGTGTTGACCCTGGGCTCGGATCAGACCGCTGATGGAAAGCAGAATAAGTGTTCTTGGACAAAGAACTTAAATATGTCCAGAAAGCACAGCTGCTGGCCTTGAAGACAGTGCTGGGAAAGAGGGTGAGCACCACACTCCCTTTACATACACCATCAGTGCACACACACGAATGTAGACAATATGAAAAAAAGAGACTCAGTTATTGGAAAAACAGACGTAAGAACAGATAAATGTGCTCTTGACATGAATCCTGGAGCTGAAGAAGACGACGACGACGTTTATTATGTTGCCTGGACAAAAGGCAGACAGCGACTGAGACGGACTACTGGATTAAGCCATGCCGGTGAAAGAACAATTAATTTATTTTAGTTAATAATAATAATAAAAAAGGTGAACTACAAAATTTCAAAGATTTTAGGGGACAAAATGTTTATTGTTGGTTTAAATGCTGCATTTTATTGTGAAAATCTATAACATTTAAAGAAAAATCTCATACGTCTTTGTCGAAGCAAATCAAACAATGACTCATTTTTGATTTGCTCTAAATTCCCCTCACCAATTAAATGTTTTTAATAACAGGAAAGTAAGGATATCTGATATCAACATTTTGCTTTGTCGATATTGTCAAAGTATAATAATAATAACAATAATAATAATAATATTAACAATAATAATAATAATAATAAATCTGTTTTGTCAGACATAGGGAGTTGGCGAGGAGTTAACGTGTCAAATGTCAATTGTCAATGCAGTTTTAAACAGATGGGTCATTAGACGGCTTTTGAAGGAAGGTAGAGTGAAAAACACTTTACAATTCTGACATCAACCTTCTCTGATACTGTAGATGCATCTGCGTGCCTTAAAAGCTGAGGTCAACATCTCAGGACCCTACAAGTTATCCAGGGTATTTGAGAAAACCCAGGGACCATAATATTTCTGACCAGTATGACATAAGTAGCAGCTAGTATCCCTCAAAGAACGGAAAAAAATTACTGGGTTCATTTCATGTATTTTGTCCACAAATTGCAATTTGTGTATAACACTTTCCCCCGGAGTCCTGTTCACATCACATGAAGCTTGAGTATAAGAGCTTGGACAAAAGGGACAAAACTGTGCCAGCCCTTCATTTATTAATTACAAATTGGTTTGTAGCCAGGACATCACGACTGAAGTCCATGCATCGATGTCCCTGCATGCGGGGAGAAATGATGTGTAAGGCAAACCATTGTATGTTTTTCTCAGCTCAAAGGTAAAGTGGAGTGAGAACACTTTGAACTGGATGACGCAGAAACTTCCATTTTACGATAATTTAACAATTATTTTTCTGAAGAGTCTTTGCCATTGGCATAGACCCTGAAATTAATGAAAATGTAAAGACAAACACAGAACTGTCAATTCTCATAGAGGACATAAGTGAATGCTGGACTCCTGGCTGCTGTTTCCTCTGGTGAGAGACATGGAAACAAAAATGATGGCAGAGGCTGCCAGAGTCTTTACTGACATTTTTGGAGCCTTTTTCAACTCACTGAATTAGTATTTGTTAAATTACACATAATAATTACTGGCCACAGCTCCGTCCTCTGATGACATGAGATTTCTGAGACCCCTACATGTTGTGTATTTATGGAACAATTAAATTGTAGAACATTCTGAAGCGTTCTTTACAGGACACAGAATAAAGAAAAATCACGAGACGAACAAGGGCAGGGAGTTTAAATAACCATGCAAGAAATAAAATGGTGTCACTTGATTTTAAATGATCCATTGTTACTTGGAAAATCTCTAAAGCCCCATAAATTTGACATTTCTTCTGATGCTAGTGTTTTATCCCTTAGCAGATTTTGAAGAACTTAGTTAGATCTGGAACTAAGTAAGTTCTGAGTGAGGGGAGATAAAGTACAATTTGGTTTACTGCATGTTTAAGTCAATTTGAAGTTTTTGTTTGTTTCTCATAGTTGTTCTTGATGGATGGCCATATTGGAGGCAAAACTCTCAAATAGAACAAAATAAAAACCATTCTAGCTTTCAATTAATTTACTCATTCATGTCTGTTTACTCATGTTTACTCAGTCTCCACGGCTGCCCCCCAAATCACACTGCTCCATACTGTGACCCTTCCTGTGGGTGGTGAGTCCGCTGGACGTTAAGCCCGGCACACACGGGGAGCATTCGGCGTGCGCCGAATGCTCAGTGCCATCCGCGAGCGCGCGCTTATAGTACACGTGCACACAATGAGAATTCTGCTCACGTCTCGCTAGTAATTAGTTGATTTAATTTTAATGTTTTCTATAACAGCTTATTTCTGTGGAAATTTTAGGAATAATGAAAACAAAATGATGCAAAATGTGACAAAGTGAATATAAATTTTTCAATTCACACAAAATAAAACATGGAAAAGTGAAACACCAAATACTACTAGTATATTTTTCAGAAGACTGTTTACCTCATAGTAAACAAACTATTTTTATTCTTCATGAAGAACAATCATATATATATATTCATATTGCCAATTATGTGGCAATTTCTTTTATTGCCTCTTCCCTCTTGTCCTTATCTTTAAAATCGCGGAGACGAATGTCGAACAGGCAAGGATGGTCTTGCTGAAGATCTACGAATTTATCTTCTAGGATAGTCTCATTCAACAAGACGCTGCTGGCTGCTATCTTGTTGCGTCTTTGTAATAACGCATGCGCACAAATCATTTGTAGTGAGAAAGATGCTCACGAAATCGAGCACGATCGATATTTTGCTCACGGCCTCAAGTGACCAAACGCTCACGTAAATTTACCCGCACACGGTGAGAATCTGGCGCTGAGCAATCGGCGCGCGCCGAATCCTCCCCGTGTGCGCCGGGCTTTATGTGGGTCGGTACAGTGCAACGGCCAGAGCACCGCAGCAACCCGGCACCTGTAGGACTCGAAACCAAAGTTTTGCGGACTCAAGTCCACTTCTTTAACCACTGGTCCACTGCCCTCTAACATTATTATTTGTTTTTTTTTGTTTTTTTTGGATAACTGTCATTGACAGTTTGATGGGCTGGTTCTAGCCTATGGGTCATAAGCTAATAATCATAATCACTGCATTAAGAAGTTCACATGATCTGTGCAAACAATCTGCTCTTAGCAACAACCTCGAATAAAATTGTTTCCCAAAGACTGGGTCCCAAGAGATTTTTTTGGGTTGTCTCACACTATGTTTCCTAGGAGTTCACTTAAATTCCTGGTGGTTCAATTACTCAGTCAACAATCAAATATCCACAAATAGTTTGATAATTTAGTAATAATAGTAATAAAAAATGTTTGGGCAACACTGCTTTAGAATGGATTGAGGTATTTCTGTTTGTGTGGTCATGCTGTCAAACAGAGGGAACGTCCCAATACATACACTGTGTCCTCCGGGTGGAGAAAAATAGGCTGAGGCTCTGTTTCAAACATGTTGAGGTGAACGAGCACAGAAACCTACGCTGTTCTGTGTGAGACAAACCAAAGTGAAGTTGCGGTTGGTGGTGATGTATATCCTTTAATATTGTCTCTAATAGACTCCTCAAAACCAGCTTTCCCTGGTTGGAGACATGACACACACTTTGTCCAAAATCTAATGTTTCAGCAGAGAGAAGCTGGAGTTCAACAATGGAGGTTAAGGTCTCCTTGTTGAACAGATTTAGGATTAGATTTCAATGTTTCTTACTCTCCGTCAGTCTGTTTCACTCATCAGACACATAGACGCGCGCACACACACGCACACACACACGGATGGAGTGGAAAAGAGATTTAACAGGTGAAGCTCTCAGGATATACTGTATTTCCCTCAACACACTCACACACAGACACAAATGTCCCAGTGAAACTATATGAGAGCTGCCCGAGTCGGAGCTGAAACTTGAAACAGATGTTTATCACCAATATCCTCCTTTACTAATAGGAGCTATAAAGTTCCAAAAACTGAAATAAAAACTTCATTTTACTCTGTCAAATTCATTGTGCTTTAAAAAAGATTTATTTGAGGTTGACATGAGGCTCTCTCTCTCTCTCTTTCGCCTGACGTGCACGCGCACCGGCGCCCCCCATCTTTGGTGTCATCACTTGAGTGTACCCTCATCTGTGTACAGGTAATGGTGTGTTAGAGGTGTGTCTTGATTTCATTTCTTTGTCTACTTTAAGCAATGTAGACACACAGTACTTCATCACAGCTGGGAACAATGATGGGTCCGATATAAGGCTCCAAAAAATACCCCAAAATTGTCTGAAATAAAGGCCCTAATTGTGTGATGTGGACCACACTCATTTCCCCATTTTTATAGGAGGTGTATTTTTCCCTGTCCTCCTTATCAACTTCTTCCCTGTCCTCCTTATCAACATCTCTCATAATTGTGGTGGGTTTTTTTTTTTTGTAGTTTTGTGACAATCATTGCATAAAATCCATTGGTTCTCAACTGAAATAAACTTAAACAAATAATCAGCTTTTTGCTGTAATAGCTTCCATTATTTGCATATCCTGAATTTTAAAAGTTAAATACATGTGTATATATATATATATATATACATACATACACACACACATACATATATATATATATACATACATACATATATATATATATATATATATATAAAATGCATATCCATCTCACCCTGTCCTCTGTATCCTCA
>JAFBJS010033444.1:0-17246 GCA_016785265.1 Paraplagusia blochii
TATTTTATTGACAAATGCTACTATTTATAGTTTCTACGGAGAGTGGGTGGTGGGGTTTTTTTTCTTGCTGGGGGGGGGGCGTAACAGAAAATAATTGAGAAGCACTGAGTTATAGAGACATATTTTTCCAAAGTATGCTCCAGAGGGGTTAATAGAGTTAAGTCTAAATATTTTGGCTTTGATTAAAAAGTGTAACCGTTGAACTTCTGAACGTCTTTATTGGATTATAACCTGAACGATGAAACTCCTTAGTCACCCATGAGCTGTGTGACGTGTGTGTATGGAAGGTGTGCCAGACAACTGGTAACAGTTACTCAGTTACACGGTAGCTCTTCGCCTCCAGCCCTGGAGGAAGTGTGGATACGTGTCAGGCCAAATATGTTCAGCTGGATCCGTTTGTTTACAACCCTCAGACATGCTGCGTAGCTCGAGCTGTGACATATGGCTGGAAGTCAAGAGTGAGTGTGTGTGTGTGTGTGTGTGTGTGTTCTGCCAGTCATCAGCAGAGTCACACAGGGAAACTTTTACATGCCTGGCAGCAGTGTTGTTTACTTTTCCCACGAAGTCACCTGATCCTCGAACTACGGTCCATGTCCAACAACAACTTCCTGTTCAACAGGGTTTCTAAGTTAGTAGGGTTTCTTCCCAGAAAAGAGGGATGCAGGTTTCTTTGTCAAGATTGTGTGTTTTTGTTATTACTTCATAAAACATACAAGGCCACAGTTCATTACGTGGAAGCCGAGGGTTAAGGTGAGGCCTTGACTCTGAATATTTTACAAAGTAAAGAGAAACTAAATAACCATCAGCGCTGGTTTTATTTTCACTTCTGCTCTAACGCTGTTAACATCTCGTCCAGGTTTAACATAAAATCCCAAGATTTACGACGTGTCTGTCCTGTTTGCTGTTGTTAGGATAATTAAAATAAATTGCGTTGTCTAGTACATTCATTAAAAGAGTAAAGTGGTTCATTTGAATGTTGAACTTCACAAACTTTACTTCATTTTGTAGTTTGAATTTTGACTTTAAACCAGACCTGGTCAAACTAAGGCCCGGGGGCCTGATGAGGCCCGTTTGGTGTTGTAATCCAGCCCGCTTATATTTTTAATATTTTTATATTATCATTATCCTCCTACCTTTTCTCTGCAAAGCCAGTATTTCCCCAATAAATAGCTTAAAGATTCTTAAAGCCTTTTGCCTTTATTCAATACTTACTCAATACTCAAGTATTACTACTCAATACTCACTCATGACTCAAATTTTAGTAGCACCTGTGGCCCAGACCTGTGTTAAACCTTATGATAACTTCACAACAAACTATTGTACGGGCTGGAGGCCAATACTTGGCAGAAGATCAGAGTCTTCACAAGAATTTCCAGAGGAAAATGAACTGTTGAAACAGAGACTGCGAACAAGTCGGACCGGTCTTCAATGAACGCGGAGAAAGTTCCGCCAAACTTCCCAACCTATGTTCAGTAGACGAGAGTTTTGCGGATGTGGCTCATTTCCAGGAATCATGCGACTCTGCAGGCTTCTATCTGATCCAGACACAGTTGGTGCCAACCTTAAAGGCTGAACATATATCTGTTGAAATTTTAAAAAATGTAGTTTGATGGACATCAAACCTGTGGTTGGTACGTGGGTATGTGTCAGGGTTGTCCACAGATAGGAGACAAGTGATGTCATGTAATGGATGTGATCCAGTTCTGGGACAAAAGACTTTCTTAATTACCTCTTACTTACAAATTCAACATTAATCACACAGTGTGTGTGCGTCCCACTTTTGGTCATAATGTCCCTCCTTGATTGCAAGTGTCTCTTATATGTGGCCTAAACATAGTTATTATAAGTCGGATGTTTGTCAATGTTTGGACACTAATTTTTTTTTTTATATTTCCAACTGATGTGGGTCAATCTGGGTGGGTGATCTAGGCCACTTCAGGTTAAGTAAGTAAGGAAGTAAGGAAGGAAGGAAGGAAGGAAGGAAGGAAAAGTCATCAGAAAAAAAAAACCCAAAATTAGCTACAAACACTGGGCGACAAAACAAAGTGTGCTGTGAAAAACAACAGTGATGACCACAATAATCTGGCATATTTAAGGTTCAGATTAGAGGAGATAATCCTCACAGATCTAAAGGGAATATCAAGCTTCACAGCTGCTCTTGGTAAACATCAAACCCAACCAGAAAGGAATGTAACGTTGAGTCCGCCCTACAGGCCGAGGACTGCAACTACAGCAGGAAATAAACAATCTTTTTAGCTGGTAAAAGATTGTGATCTGACTGTGATTTGATCTGGAGGTGTGGTTTGTTCTTAGATCTGGAGAATAGAACCTTCAGATCACTGATGGTTGACAGAAGACGTGAAGAAGTGAAGGTCACATTTTTTCCACTGTTCTTTTCTTTGGAACTTTTTCCCTGACGCGTGAGATACAAACAGTGACATGAGAAGAACTCCTTCATCACTGGGTGTGAGTTTTTCCATTGAAGTTTCAGTCACATGTTCAATCAGTGTTATTGAATCTTTTTGGTTTTTTTTGGTTTTTTTTTTAATAAATTTAAAACTGCCACTACACAAATCTGACTTAACCTGTAAAAAAATTAAATAAAAAAAAAAAATTCAGTTTGAGGCAGGAATAGTTATTCTACTGCGGGCACGGGCAAACTAAGGCCCGGGGACCAGATGTGGCCCATTGAGCTTTGTTATTGCGGCCCGGCCAACCTTGTCCAAATTAAATAAATTATTTGTATTATCATGACTACTTGCCTTTTCCCTAAAATTCCCGCATTTCCCCAAGAGATGGCGTCATAAAAGCTACTAGAAGTTTAGCATCTCAGGTTTTACAGGTTTTTGGGTTTTAGATTCCAATTACATGACTTCAACAACTGCTCAATTCTTTGACTCTTGACTTGGCTGCCAAGACCAGTTTTGGGACCCTTTGTGGCCTGCAAGTCAAAAAGTTTGCTTAACTGGCCTGTGATAATGTGCCATCAGGGGGCGCACCGTCAAATCATGTTAAAAATGAGATTAAGCAGCTTTGCGTGCCGGCTGGTGCTGGGAATGATGTTTCTTCTTCCTCTTTTGTGGCCGCAGCACCAGACGAGGTGTGAAAATGACTCGTCAACAAAACTTTCTCATTGTCACTTTAGTGACTTAATGTAAACTCTCACTTAGTCGTTCTCTTGTGGAGCTGGAATGGTCAGGTCCAGAACTGGTCCAACTGGACTCTGGACTCAAACTGGACTTCGTATCAGTCTGTAGAAGTTCATGGACGTTTTTTAGCCTTGATTTTTAATGTATTTAATATTTTTTCTTAAAAGAAAAACCACAAACACGCACCTGACCACAGCTTCACACACATTAGAAAATTAGAGATGAGAGAAAGATGTTGTAAATGTGTTTAAATGTATATTTTAAGTCCAATATAAGAAAAGCTATATTTTCTCCACAGAGTAAGTGATTTGAAGGTTTTCTGATGGTGAGAATGAACATAAGGAGGTTGGCACGCTTCTAGATTATGGTCAACAGTTGGACCCTGAACCACCACTTTGTACCCCCTCCACCCCCTCCACCCTCTACACCCCTTTATCCCAATCTTACAGAACACCGGATAAAGAGGTGAAGACTCTGTGCCAGACAGAGACGGGGATTTTAGCAGCAAATCCAGGAGATCAATAAAAATCTCTGCTAATTAATGTGGAAAGGGGGGGGGGTGTTAGAGGGAGGGAGACAGACAGGGGGAGAGAGGGAGACAAACAGAGGGAGAGAGAGAGGTGGACAAACACAGAGAGAGGCAGACAAAGAGAGGTGGACAGACAGACAAAAAGGAAGGGACAGACAGAGAGGTAGACAAGCAGACAGGCAGACAGAGAGAGAGATGTAGACTGACCGAGAGACAGACAGACAGAGGTAGACAGAGTGGTAGAGAGAGGTAGACAAGCAGACAGGGAGACAGGTAGACAGAGAGGTGAACAGAGACAGAGAGTGAGAGGTGGACAAACAGAGAGAGACAGACAGGCAGACTAAGAGAAGTGGACAGACGGACACAGAGAGGTGGGCAGACAGAAAGACAGAGTGGTAGAGAGAGGTAGACAGATAGGTGGACAAACAGATAGACAGAGAGTGAGAGGTGGACAAACACAAAGAGAGACAGACTGACAAAGAGAGGTGGACAGACGGACACAGAGAGGTGGGCAGACAGAAAGACAGAGAGGTCGATAAGCAGACAGAGAGGGTGACAGACAGAGAGACAGAGAGTGAGAGGTCGACAAACACAGAGAGAGACAGACAGGCAGACAAAGAGAGGTGGACAGACAGATAAAAAGGAAGGGACAGATAGAGAGGGTGACAGACTGACACAGAGTGGTGGGCAGAGAGAGAGAGAGACAGACAGACAGACAGAGAGAGACCGACAAAGACAGGTGGACAGACAGACAGACAGGCAGACAGAGAGGGAGAGAGAAACAGAAATGAAAACTTGTGCAGATTCAAAAGTCCAGACAGATCAGATCAGATCAGGAAAATCCCCGACAGGTTTGT
Source organism: Paraplagusia blochii (assembly GCA_016785265.1). NCBI lineage: Eukaryota > Metazoa > Chordata > Actinopteri > Pleuronectiformes > Cynoglossidae > Paraplagusia > Paraplagusia blochii. The sequence continues at coordinate 4,536 of JAFBJS010033444.1, forward strand.
GTGATGAAGTCAGGTGATGTACTGCGACTCTAGGTGGCGCCCCTCCTTCTTCTTATAGGTTAATCCAATCTTGCCCTGCCAGGAATCAGGTCTCATTTCTTCCTCCCACCACTCTCTTCCTCGGGCCTCCACCTCCTCCTCCTCCACCTCCACCTCCTCCTCTTTACTACAGTTTCTCTGACCCCAATCCTCCTCCTTTTCCCTCCTCCCTCCCTCCCTCCCGTCCGTCCTCTCTCCTCTGCACCATCACCACTCTGACCTAAATCTCTGCATTTAATCTTCTACGTGGTCTTCTCCAGGGCTGGATAATAACAATAAACTCCCTAATTGTCTTAATCTCACTGGTCTTTTATTGTCCTGAAAGCCCGAGGCGGAAGGGAATCAGGTCTCATTTCTTCCTCCCACCACTCTCTTCCTCGGGTCTCCACCTCCTCCTCCTCCACCTCCACCTCCTCCTCTTTACTACAGTTTCTCTGACCCCAATCCTCCTCCTTTTCCCTCCTCCCTCCCTCCCTCCCTCCCTCCCGTCCGTCCTCTCTCCTCTGCACCATCACCACTCTGACCTAAATCTCTGCATTTAATCTTCTACGTGGTCTTCTCCAGGGCTGGATAATAACAATAAACTCCCTAATTGTCTTAATCTCACTGGTCTTTTATTGTCCTGAAAGCCCGAGGCGGAAGACAGAACAAAAACAACTCCAGATCAATACTTCACGGCCACCAGCCTGCACGCTCCTCCTGCTCCTGCTCCTCCTCCTGCTCCTCCTCCGCACACTGTACGTCAAAAAAGAACTGAATAGATATAAACACAGTCCTAATGAATTAAAAATCACATTTGAAAATGTCCATGAATATTTAATTTAGTTAATATGTTATTAATCTTTTATTTAAATTTAGCACAATTATTTTGAAATAATTTTAAATTTATAACATTCATTAAAATTAATTAATAAATCTTTTTTATCTATATATTTAAGTAAGTGTGCATGGTAAACATAGTTATTTTTATATGTCATTTTAAAATATATTTGTAATAATATATTATTAAAATGATATCATTTAATATTATATTATTATATTATAAAATAATATTACTTTTTATTATTTTTAATAATATATTATTAATAATATTATAAAATAATATTTTAGCTACATTTTTATTATCTCATGTTGATCCAGAACAAATATTTTCCAGAATAAAATTGTTTCCTATACAAATTACATCTAAAGTTACATAAAGAGAAATATATCTTATCAATATACTTTGATGTACTATGTAGGTTTTTTATGACTCTAATCCTGTGCAGTCATGATAAAAAAAAAGAGACATAAACAACACTGGAGTTTCCGTGGATTAAACTAATCTAAAAATCAGCAGCAGATGTCTGAGAAGCTCCATCAAATCCCCAGTGTCGTTCACATCTGTACATTAATGTTCAACAACAGCAAATTTATGGAAATGCACTTTCATTAACATCTACTGTTGAAGCTGTAATTTCACCAGGATCAACTGAGGATCTAAGGTGATTTGCGTATTAAAAAACGACCACAGTGGTGATGATAAAATACTTAGATAGACGGCTGATCTGTTCACCGACAGCGCCATCTGTTCTCTGCCTTGTTTTTGTATTTATGTCGTAATAATGTTGTTCAAGTGGAGGCTGGACTTTACCTCGTTTTTCAAACAACTGTATAAAATGTTCTGCCAAAAAAAAAAACTCTAGTGTTTCGTTGTTGGAAATTTTCCCTTGTGGTGTTCCACAGGGATCCGTTCTTAGACCCATTTTGTTTCTTTTAGATAAAGCATAAATTAATAAAATTTGTAAACATATGTGTATATGTATATATATATATATATATATATACTGTATATACATTCATTATTACTGATATGATTTTTGTTGTCCTATTATTTCCTTTGTTGCGTCTTTCCAGCCTTTGCTTAGTTGACAAACACTCTGTCATCATCTCGTTCTCTCCCTCCCTCCCTCCCTCCCACTCCACCTTTTTCACCCGTTTTCAGTGGGTGAGTCTGCCCGACACGTCCAGTATCCTGTCTCACTCCACTCTGCTGTAATCTGACATGGCTAATCTAAACTAATCCCATCTCTCCGTCCCCACAGATTGGAAAAATACTTGGGTCTCTCCAGCCAATTAAGAACCATCTGCACAGCAGGACAGAACAAAGCCCTGGTCCGTGTGAAGGGGCTGGTGGAGCTGGTGGACTCCAGGCCGTCTGGATGTGGGGACACCCCCCCCCCAAAGTACCTGCCGCCGCAGCAGCCCATCTGCCTGTGGCGTGGCCTGGTCCACTTTCATCCCCAACGGCTTCACAGATTAGGGGATGTGGGTGGGAGGGAGGGGTTTCTCCACAGACTTTTTAGCCAATTACGAGACTTGTTGTCATACAATGGTTAGGTAATCATTCGAGCTGTGATTCATTGTGGAGTTAAAGAGATAAATAAGCTACTTTAGGAGCAGGTCGGAGTCACAAGCTTAAAGTGGTTTTCCGATAGTTCTAATAAATCCTGCACATTTTGCAAATATCCCTATTTGGCTCATCCTTAATGTAACAACTTGACTAAAATGATTATTGCGAGCTTAATAAAAAAAAGAAAAATTGCCTGATCTTGTGTTTGTGATAGAACCATAACGCCTTGGACTTATTTGATTGTTCTCTTACAATCTTTTCATTCAAAAAAGTGAAAAACCGTCAAAAGATCATGACATTTTGTGGACATTACTGACAAAATCATCTTGAAACTTGTCTAAGCCAGTGGGGAAAGTATTGATAAATAAAAAAAAAACAGAACACAAGGAGCTATTGTTCCGTTAATGTTAAAAATATCTACCAAAATATTAACAAATAAAAACAGAAGTGGTATTGGTCTACCGATAAGGAGAACCAGCCGTTCTCACCCGTTCAAGACACTGTTTTTTACTAAATGTGCGGAGATTCTGTGTTTTTTTTTTCTGAGTTTCTATGTTGAGTGAGTCCTTCTATGTCAGGACTAATTGTATTAGTGAAATAAGTATTTCTGGGACATTTGCCAGTGAAACATCGTTCGGTGTCGTCTTCCTTGTCATCAACCAGAAGATTAATTTACATTGTGACGATGCTGAAATGTTTTATCTCTCATTAAAGAGAGTTTTTTTACTCTTATACTGCAGATGTTTCTATCTGTGCCCATTTATATTGACTATTGTTGTGAGGCTGAATGAACCCGGTTTATAATGAAACTTCTTCTGTCCAACACCAGACATTTGTTGTTTACATCAAAGAATCCTAGGACTGTTTCAGACTAAATGGTAAACGATAATAGTGTCATTTTTGTCTTATCTTGAAATATATATATATATATATGTGTATATATATATATACACATATATATACCAATATATATATACCTGTATGTATGTATATATATATATATATATATTGAATTTTAGTCTGGTATCACATTAATCCAGGGGAAAATTAGCTGCATATATTGTATATTGGTATCGGTAAATGTTATATCGGACATTCCTATTAATGAACTAATTATCTTTAACCACAGTACAGTCAATGACAGAGTAATAAACTCAACAGAACAAGGTCAGAGGCCTCTGAACTGCTTATTTACTCATTAAGCCATTCTCACTTAATCACCTTAGTTGAATTAGTTTGAACCGAGCGCTCTCTCAGCTCCCCGCCCCGTCCTCCATCTTTTACCCCTGTTGTTTCCTCACGTTGTTTTCACAGCTTTGAGGATTAGACAGATTATGTGTCTGAAACTCTGCTTTATTCTCTCTCTGAAGAAAGAAAGAGAGAAGAAGGAAACGCAGGACGACAGACTGACAAAGCCAGAAATATACAGAAAATTAAAATCTAGGAATCACAAAAACTTTGTCTTGAAATGAAGAAATGGGGAAAAAGTCAGCAAAAAATACGAGCACTAATGTTTTTATGGACAAACACAGTACGTGAGAAAAATGCGTTGTCAAAAAATATAAAAAAAGAAGGTTTTAGTGTCACAAAAGTAAAATATTTATCTAAATATGTATCATTGACGAAAAATCTAAGTTTTCTACAAGGTTAAAAACAAATCCTATTGAAATATTTGTTAAAGTTGTCTGTAAAAGATTAGTAAAACACAATTAGTAAAGAGCAATGTATAAGTCTTGGTGTCAGAGGAGCTGAAGCGCCCCCTATGTCTTTATAAAGGTACCTGCTTTATAACTCACAAAAAATCAGTGTATTTTGGCCTTCTAGGAATCTTTCCCTGATGTTAACACAGATGAGTAACTGGTCACTTGACAAAGAACCAAACTACCAGTGTCCGGTTCACCAACCTTTACTACTTTACTACAAGCTTGACTGTGACTACAATACTGACTCATCAGAATCGCAGTCGCTTTTCCCTAGAAAATCCAAGAAGTGAAACAGAAAAATCAAATTGTGTTTGGGAAAAGTCACCGTTAATGTTTCTTAGAAACGCCAAAGGCCGTACTTCTGCTCTTCTTCCTCAGTTAGAGTCAGAAAATGACATTTTTAAGCGTTTTCTTTGTCGGTAAAGTGTCGGTTGTGACTAAATATTTTTCGTCAGCAACTCAGAGAAAAAAAAAACAGTTACTGTAACGTAGATTTGATTCTGATGAGCAGTTTTCCCACAGTCATTTAACTTTCGTTATATCATTACAGCAACTTTTCCTTCACTAGTGTTTCCTCTTGGGTGTGTGTGAGAGACCTGCCCACACACTCACACACACTCGCACGGCTGACCAGAATAAAAACCCCTCGGTGCCTTTCAAGTGTGCTGAGGTGACAGGAAATCCTCTCGCTCTCGCTGTCAAACAGCCGGCAACACGTTTCTACCACATTTACTTAAAGGTCACAGCAAAAAAAAAAAAAATTAATAAAAGAAATAACAAATGTCATTTTTTTGTCTTAAATTTCAAAGATATTCTCAAATACCAAATAAAGTATTAATACTAATACTAATAAAGTTAGGACAAAACTGTAACAGTCACACTTCCTTCACTCTCCCTAAAAATATTTAATAATAATATATAAAATAAAATATATACTTATTTTACTCTTACATTTGCACTCAGACTTTGAACGCTGAGTCTCTACGTGTTCAGACACCGCCATCGTGAGGCTGCGGCGGCCCAATGTTTTTCGTTGCCAATTTAATCCAACTCTTATCATTTTAGTTCCTCAATGCAACCACAAGATGCCGCCAAATATCTCATTATTATTTTTGACAATTACGGTTCAAAGTCCTGGTTATAACATACATTTTAATACGATTTTTTTTACATTTTTTTACTTTTTAACACGATACTTACACTCAAACGTGTGTAGTGACGTCACACTCGGTCCCGCGTGGAAACACTGCCATGTGATTGGCTATCAACGAATGTGCCTTCTGATTGGCTGCTGGGCCCGATATAGAAAAATTTATTCATGTATCTGGTCGGCGCGGGAAAAGTCTCAAAAATCCACACTCGAATGCGACCAGTTTCACAAATTATTAATTCGTGTCGTGAATTGTCGAACGTGCATCCGAATTGTCTTTTTAATTTGAAAAAAAAAAAACATGATTCGCGTTCGATAATTCACAAATGTATTTTAAAGAATTCACAAATATATTTAGATTTTTTCATATATATTTCAAATAATTTGTGATTTTTTTTACTGTTAAAATACATTTGTTAATTTATCAATAGCCACATTAGTAGGTCCGCAATCGAGCATTTATTCTGAAAGTACATGTGAATTCCTCCAAATACTTTTGTGGATCCTTGCTGGTGAATTTGTTCTTTTTGAAACAATTCTAGCTCCATGAGTCTCAAAAATCCAGTTTAACAAAATTAAAGCATGTTATGAATGCGCGTTTGACAATTCGCGAAAAGACAGAAGTATTTTACTTTGTAAATATTCAAAGCAAATGCGTGAATGGTTGTTTGTTTGTGAAAAGAGAAAGTTTCATAGCGCCACCACCAGATGTCGTCAGCGACACTCGCAGTTCCATCACCGTGAGATCCTGAAGGCAACAGCGACATAAATATGGCTGAAGAAAAATGACACGGATCGAATGAAAACCAACTCCATTCACTGAAGTTATTGTATGTAATTTAAAACCTGTTGCAATGATGAACAGAAAGACCTTGGGTTTGATTCCCAGAAATGTGCCTGCAGACAAATATGACCCGGTGTTTTCCTTTGTGTCCAATAATCTGTCTAAGATGATCAGATTAACGGATGAATGTGAGAAAGAAAGACACAGACTGTCAGGACTGTTTATTAGTTTAAGACAAACATCACAAAATTATATCAAATATAAAACAAAAACTATACAAATATTTAACTATATAAAACTCACAAAATTAAATCAAATTTAAAACAAAACATGTTAAAAACAAAATATGTTACGGATTATTTCTTCTACTAATATCAATCTGAACTCCTGTGTTTTCCTCTGCTTCTAATCAGTCTGGAGAGATTCTCAAATAGTGGGGCGGGGCCCCTGGGGGGCGTGTTAAGGTGTCATGGTGGGCGGGAGGGGCTTCAGAAGTATTTCACTGTGTTTGATTGACAATCAGAAGCCTTTCATCACTAGGTGGCAGCAAATCAAATTGTCTCAATAGAACTTCTTTTATCAGGGGTTAAAAGTGGGAAGAAATTTCTGTCCACTAGAGGGGGCAATGAGGGTAAATAAAGCTAGCTTAAACCCAGTGGTTACAGTGGTTTAATGATAATATTAATTAATGGTATAATTTGGACAAGTTTGGCGACCGGTTTCATATGCCAACCGGGCTGCAATTGGCCCCCGGGCCTTAGATTGCCCAGGTCTGCTGTGCTAATATTACACCCTCTGCTGGCCAAACAAGTGGAATCACTAACTTATCATTTAAAACAACAGTATTCTGGTTCATTTCTGTCATATTTCTGCTTATACCACGAATCCTGGGAGTAAAAATAATAAGTGATTTAAATCAGGGAGTAAAGTTTGATTAATTAAAGGACATTTTTTGTTAAATATTTATCTTGACCTTCTTTTCTGACCTCATAATTATCATTTAAATCTTGATTATTTTTTTTTTGTTATATTTTAAGTATTTCCCTCTTATAACCGACATCTATTTTTTATATACAAATATATGAGTTTCTACATTTATTTTCACTGTGTGCCTCGGGGTGCACCTGTGTGTGTGTGGGTGTGTGTGTGTGTGTGTGGGTGTGGGTGTGTGTGTGTGGGTGTGGGTGTAGCCTCAGCAGGGTGTGACGCACACACCTGATCTTTGCAGCTCTGAAAATGACGCAGCAGCAGCAGTTGGAGCAGCAGCTGTCACCTGTCACCACGTTGAGCCTCGTCTTCCTCCACCTCCTGGTCTTCCTCTGTCCCTCCTCAGTCCTCCACTTCCGTCCACTCTGAATGACTCCTCTTCCACGACGTCGCAGCAGAGGAATCGGCGCAGATGGCGACCAAGATTCTGTCCAGAAAGTCCCTGAAGAGTCTGTTCTCCCGCAGCGAGGCCAACCTGGATCAGTCCGGGTTGAAGGAGGATCCGAGCTCCGGTGACGGCGGCAAGAAGAAGTTCAAGCTCTTGGGGTTCAAGAACAAGTGGAAGAGCGAGAAGACGGTGCAGGAACAGCCGGAGAGCCGCAGGTAGGTGGAGAAAAGAAGGAGAAAGTGGAGGAGGAGAAGCGTCAGCTGCTGCAGGAACTGCAATAAAGAAAAAGGGCGTTTTACTTTAATTAACAGTCAATTAAAAAAAAAAAAAAACACTGCGCTGCAATGACCAGGATTTATGGCCCTGTAAAAACACAACACGACGATTTATGACTTTCTGTTGTAAATGTCATTTTAAATGTAAATGTTTTGTATAAAAACAAAAATTCTCTATTTTTAATCGCCTTCCTGACGTCATCTACTCGGGATTTGCATGCATTGCCGGATATATTTGCAAGTGTAATGATTATATAAATAAATGATTAAATTTGGACAAGGATGGCGAGACACATTGAAAAGCTTAACGGGCCACATCCAGCCCGCGGGCCTTAGTTTGCCCATGCCTGTTCTAAAGTGTGGTCGATTCCAGCTCCACACTGTTCACTTGCTGATTTCAGCAGGATGTTCTAATCTTTGTGGAATACTGTCACATGTCCCTCAGCGAGCAGAGAGTCCTGGGTTCGATTCCCAGAGGAACCATATATTTGTAAATATGTTGCAACCACATATTTCTTAGCGTGTTGCAAATCCTGGAATGTTCCCACGGGGAGGACGATTAAGAGACTGAGTTCCTGAGGTTCCGTGGCGTAGCCGTTCGCACACCTGCTCTGATGGCAGGGGGTTGCGGGTGCGAGTCCTTGCAGGGCCAGACGGTTCCACTGCCCCACAGCCATTATCACATGTACTGTTACAGACAAGTTTCTTCTCACACGTCAAGGCTTAAAGGGAGATATTCTGTGGTTGACGAATCTTTAGTGGTCAATGTTGTGAACGTCACAGAGGAAAGAGAGGTAGAAATGCAGCCCCACACTGTCACAGAGCCTCTGTACTGCAGCAACTCAGACCATAACAACAATTACACCTGGGTGATAACAGGTTCAACTGTATATTTATGGTAGTTTGAGATCTATGGGTGAATAGATAATTGCTCAGATGTCTGTTTGTATTTAGGTTTTATTCAAGTTCTGGGGCGTGGGCCAATTGTGGCTCATTGGCAGGTCCTTTGTGGTCTTTTTACAGCTCAGGGACAAAGTATAAAGCATTTTTTTGTCTGGGTTTATAGGAGAATTTGTTGCAGCTCCCCTAATTCCTTTGATACATGTGGAGTTCTGCTGCCTCCAGTGGCTGTCATAGCTAACTGTTTTCCTTGTCAAGTACACAAAGTTGTCTTCTTTTTCATTTACTCTGATTTTTCTTTTTAAGATTTTTTTTTAGTTCCTTTTGTGCAAGGATTTTGCATCTTTTTAATGAAATTCGTAACATTTCAGCTGAAGTTTTACTGAATAGATTTTCTATATATGTCTGATTTATTTTAGCTTTATTGTTGAGGGACTGTAGGTAAAATATATGGAGGGATTTTATATATTTTCTGTGTGATTTTGCTTTATATTTATTGAAATATAAGACAGTATATACTGTATGGTATTATTACTCAGGTTCGCAATTGTAGGTATAGTCACAGTTGGATGTCGCTGCACGTAGAGCTTTGTGATCACGTGGATGTGTGTGTTAGAGTGTGTGTGTTTGCACATAGAGAAAAACAAACGAGGATTATTACATTTTAGAAGACGCCTTGGCAAACACACACTCCCAGTGAAGGCACCAGATGCATGTTTATAAAGAGACCAGTGTGTTTTTCTGCAGTTGACATCTTTACAATAAATGATTTTACTCATTTTTATACAATTGTTTATAGTTTAAAATAGCCTTCATACCCTTGAAATCAACACTGGAGAAGATCTGTCTGTCTGTCGACCATGGGTTCAAGGTGTTACATTAAAGTAAAGTGAATTACAAAGAATAATTATAAACAAAAAACATGATTTAACTGGATTAGAAATACATACTCCAACCCAGGGCAGAGACAAGAGAAGGGCAGTTATATTACTGTTTATATAAGTGCAGCAAAAATGATTCATGATGCATTCAGGGACCAGACAGCGTCACCTGGTTTGTTATTTTAACATGTGCAGGGCTGCACACTGTAAAACTTTTCAAACCAAGACTCTCACATTTATGGAAAACCAGGTGCAGTGAGTACAGAGACCAGCGGTAACGTTCGCCGCATCAGCCCTGGTACCAGCCCAGAAAAAAAAAAAAATCAATTAGCGTTATCCTGTGAACGAGATTAGAGTTCTGATTATCTTGTTGTACAAGATAGGAATAATCCAAGCTCCAGATCAGTATCTTATCTTCAGTGAGACAGTATGTCAGTACAGACAGACCTGTGTGTGTTTTGTCATTGGTTCCTAGTCAAATAATTCCAGGACATATCTGGGAAGCTCAAACCTCAGTGAAGAAAAGAAAAGTAATTGTAATTTCTTAGAACTTTTCGACCCTGCCATAGTCTCTTTAAAGTTGGACTAAAATGCTGATTCTCACGTTCAGGCGACTCAAACACACCCACCGTTTTAGTGCCATTTAGGTGTCAGTGATAAGAAGGACGAACCGACGGTGAAACCTGCGGCGCCACATTCTTCTTCTTGGATCAATTATCCAAGAACCCAGAGCGGTTGTGACTGCGATGCCTGAGGTTACAGGTCGGCAGCACCATAAATACTTGACATTGCTTTGAGTCTCAAATGAGTCACTGTATCGTTGAAGGCGTCACATGGTCAATGAAGACGTCCCATGGACGTCCTCCCAGTCACAGTGCAACACAACATCTAAAGCCACTTCAGGTTTGAGGAACAATCAAGCTTCAGTGCGACACAAAAAATGAGCAGGGCCATTATATCGACATTAGAGGAGGAACCGTGGACACGGTGGTAGAAGAATGATCCTCAAGATGGAGCTACCAGGTAGGAGATGAAGAGGTCAGCAACTGGACTTCTTCTTGGAGTTAAAAGAAGTTTCATTCCTTCTCAGGAATTCCTTCAGTTTCTGCTTGATGTCGGAGGGAACTCTGGATGGACACATGAGGGAGGACATGGAGGTAGTTGGAGTCATAGAAGATGGAGAAGAAGGATTCACTTTGGCAACCCAGAGTCTCAGACTGACCTAAAAGTGGTTTTTACTGCCCACTGCATTCAAAAAGTATAGTTGTCAGCAATTGGACTTCATGGAGTTGTAGGAACGTTTCATTCCTCAACTGAGGAACGTCCTCAGTTTCTGGTTGATGTCAGAGGACACTCAGGTGGTTCTACTCCAGACAGGTGATGGTGCAGACCTCCCCCTCTATTCAGAGAAGGGAAGGAAGCCATTTATGATCATCTGGATCTACCTTGGGTGGAGATGGTGGTGGTGGTGAGGGTTGACACGAAAAGTGCTCATTAACATCAGAAACAGTTTCAGTCTCAGTGAGACGGAGTTGAAAGACGTCTCATTCCTCAACTGAGGAACTTCATCAGTTTCTGGTGGATGAGGTGAAGAAACTCTAGGAGTTCTACTTCTCTAGACCATTGTCTTCTCCACTGGACAACGGTATGAAGAGTTGTTTTGGTCACTGAGACAGAAACTTCTCCAGATGTTAATGAGCACTTTTTGTGTCAGGCCCACACCACCCTCTCTCCTCACCTCCACCCAAGGTTGGTTGTTCCAGGTGAACATTCATTTGTCATCCAGGTCATGTGATGGAATTGTGGATAGTTGGACCTGAAGAAGACTCTTGGATGAGAGAAGAAAGGTTTTCCAAAAAACTGAATGTCCAGTTGTCCAACTTAAGTCTTCCTTCCTTCACTCCTCTGAATAGAGGGGGAGGTCTGTGTCATCACCTGATCTTAGTAGAACTTCCAGAGTTCCCTTTGACCTCAACCAGGAACTGAAGAAGTTCCTCAGTTGAGGAATGAAACATCTTTCAACTCCAAGAAGAAGTCCAGTTGCTGACAACTATACTTTTTGGATGTAGGGGGCAGTAAAAACGTCAGTATGAGACTCTGGGGTGAGACTCTTCTTCGTCTCCTCTTGTCCTCTCCGTCTTCTACCTTGACTCCAACTAACTCCATGTCCTCTCTCACTGCATCCATCCAGAGTTCCTTATGACATCAAGCAGAAACTGAAGAAGTTCTTCAGTTGAGGAATGAAACTTCTTCTACCTCCAAGAAGAAGTCCAGTTGCTCACAACTAAACCTTTTAGATAACATGTCTTGGATGAATCAGACACTGCCCCCTGCAGTAAAAGGGTGAAGTTTGCTCGTCTGAAACTGCACGAGGACAATAATGTCCATCTGGTTTCCGGTGTGAAAACCTTTTTAGAATCCTACCAATCTTAATTTAAAGTCTTCAATGTGGATGAAATAGTCGCCTGTGATTGGCTGACGGAGGTAAATTGAAAGAAACCGATGGTTGATGAAATTCTAACTTCAAGGCAACAAATAAAAGTCTCTTTAACCAATGAATAGATTCTAATGACAAACTTAGTTCTTAATAAATAATCCGTCAACAGAAGGATATGGATTAAATGTAGATAAGATATAGATTATTCTGTCAGTCCTCAGTGTAGTGTTTGAACTTTCTCCTCCTCTTTGACCTTTGGAGTGAGAGACAGGACGACATGTTGTTGTTGTAGAGTTGGAGCATTTACTCTGGACACAGAGATGGTCTACAAATGTTGTCCAGCGTCTCTTTGGTTTTACATTTGCTTTATTTTAATCTCCTTGAGTTCTTGGTTTGATTTCCTAACTCTACATTAACCGCAGCCTTATTTTGACCTCATTGTCGCCTCCTTCAGTCAGTCTCATGTTCCCTCACGTCTTTCATGAACTTCCTGTTGGCCTTTGTCCGAACGACACCTTAACAAAGTTGGATTTAATTTCTGAGAATCAGGCGTGTCATCTAGATCTGCAGGGTTCCTCGCTGCAGTGACTGCAATTTTGCCAAAAGATCATGTGTCTTTCAATCAACAGTTCTGACATGGACATGTGGAACACATCATTTATGTGTTGTGTCTGTCATAGCACCGTCCTGACCCGAAAAGTCCAACCTCCATGTCCTTCCTCTGCATCCATCAATCTCCTCTTTGTCTCCTACCTGGTAGCTCCATCTCTAGGAT
>JAFBJS010033625.1:20161-33866 GCA_016785265.1 Paraplagusia blochii
CTTTTATTCAAAAAAATAGATGTTTTTTTTTTTTTTTTTTTTGTCTTTGTCTTTAAAAGAAGACAGCACTGTGTGGTCCAGGCTGTGTGGTGTCACGAGGGTGGTCTCTCAGAAACAGGAACAGGGAAACCGGTCCAAAATGAAGACAGAATGAAACCAGTCAACCATTAAGAATATCTGTGCAGGAAAGTGGTGAAGCTGACACTGGAGACAGGCCAGGGTTCACCCTTTTTTCTCGCGACAAACGCTCTGAGGAATACTACGATGACAAGAGTGGAGAAGACTGGGTCACCCTTTCCTGGAATTTCATAAACCGAGCTCAGACCTAAAAATATCACAACGGGAGCCGTTGAGAAACCAGGCAAACTGAGGCGAAAAAAAAAAAAAAAAAAAAAAAAAAAAAAGAGACTTCAGCCTCTCGCTCCGTGTCCTTCAGCTGAGGACAGACAGGCTGCACTGACCCCTCCCTCCTTCCTTTACGTATAAGTCTGTTTGCCATTACAACACACACAAAAAAAACAAAAAAATAAAAAAAAAAACAACACACAGCTTGTTCACGTACGACCTGTGAGCTGAAAGTCAATTAAGTGTGCGCTCGTCTTCAGCAGATCAGAGGAGAGTGTGCTTATAAATGAGTTGGTGATTGATGTGTAATCCGGCACAGTGATCCTGAAATTGCAGCGTTGTTAAGAAACAAAAATTAAGACCCCAAGACTGCTGGGAGAAATTCCTGCTGAGACCGAAGAATTGCGCCACTTGTGTTTTTTTTTTTTTTTTTTTTTTTTTTTCCATGTGTCCAGTATGTTAAATGTTGTCTTCAAAAATTTTTTCCACTGACTTTGTATGATTTATTTTGACGTCTCTTCTTAGAAAAGTCAAATTAAATTAATTCTCTAGGATAACAATTACTCCTAACCAGAGTTCTCCAAATTACCAGTGAGAAACATTTTTCTTCATGATACAAGAAAAGATTCGGTTTTGACCTCCTCTCCCCCTGATCCCAGGTCAGCCATCAGCTCCGTTCTCTATCTCAGAGGTCCCCAACCCCCGGGTCGGGGATCAGTAATGGTCCGTGGGTGAATTGGTGCCGGGCCGGAGAGAAGTGATGTTTCCTTTGGACCCCATCTGGCTATTACTTCCACTCAATCCATACCCATTTCAACAAAATAACTTAACAATAGAATGGCTAGGATTCCATCATCAATAATGCAACTATATTTGATAAGGAAATATTTTTTTTTTCAGTGAAGACAACAACAATAAACTCAAAATAATGCAGGGTTATTGATACAACATTCTAACCTTGTATACCGGTCTGGTAGAAGAGAATTATAGGCTGGGTGCACTTGAGAAACCCTTGTTGTGTTTATGTACATTTAATTCAGGTAGGAAGATTTTATAGGTAGGAAAATACTTCAGAACACCAGAAATTTATTTTTAATAAGGGATATTTATCTACCACAACTTAATGACCGGACCGTGAAAATAGTAGGAGACATTTAACCGGCGCAAAATAGATTGAGAAACATTGCTATCACATTGAGCGAGCGAGAAGCTCAACGTGAGAATGAACAAAGTTGCTATTTTTTAGGTTTGGGAAATTTTACATGTTTTTCAAATAAAAAATTACAACCCTACTGTGCTAACCATACTGATTAGCACAGCAAATGTCACAGTTTGATCTCACCATCTATCTCCTTTCCTTGATCTCCAGTGTCAATGGGGGTAGTGCCTTCAAACCATATTGATCACAGTATCACAGCCAAGAAGAAATAAGATTTCTTTTTTTTTTTTTTTTTTTTTTTTTAAATGGAATAAATTTTTTTTTTTTCAGATGAATCAGATGGAGCACTTTCTGAGAAGGAGTCATTTGTATCTCTAACTTTGGCTGTTTACACTGCTAAATATATTCTAACTATATTAAACTGTTAATATTTCGTTATATTTTGTAGCAATGGACTTTGTTTAAAAATAAAAAAAAAAAAAAAATCACACAAAATGTCCTACACTTTACACTTTTGAGCTGATTTTGCCACATTTTTACAGAGGGGCCACAATCGAAAATCCGAGCCAATTTTTTTTTTTTTTTTTTTTTTTTCTGCCGAGCGATTGTCAACTCCTGATCGATTGTGTGCAAATCAGACATGATTTTGCCAGACTGCAGATGCACAAACATGAATACGGAGGTGGACACCAGTCAACCACAGCATGTCAGAACTGACCACAGCATGGCAGAACTGACAGACCAAACTGATCACGTCTGTCAACAACATTTCCCGATTCATTCACGTTGTGGTCGACGCCTTTTCTTTTCCGCGTCTGTGTCCCAAAAAAAAAAACGTGAGCATCACCGCACCTCTCACTACTGACTCCGTCGTCTTCATCTTCATCCTCCTCCTCATCCTTAATTACATTACGTTTGGCAGATGCTTTTATCCCACTCACTTCTGGCTACAGAACCCACCTGCCCATTGGATCATACAGTGTGAGCAGCAGATGGCTGCAATGATTGAAAAAGAAAAAAAAAAAAAAAAAAAAAGAAATTGCACAGCTTATTACAGCTTCAACTTTTCTGGGAAGGACATCCACAAGATTGAGGCTGTCTCTTATACACATCTTAGATAGAAAAAAAAAAAATCAAAAAAAGAAAAAAAAAATCAAAAAAAGACAAAAAAAAAAAAAAAAACTCCATACAGTCATTACCACAGTTTATTATTACATCTCTAAGACTAACAAACCTTCCCGATCACTAATTCTGGTCAGTCCTCCATCTTTCACCACGTTTTCGCTTCTATATTGTCAATTTTCCAGACTCACTCCTGCGTTCTCCTGTTTCATTAACACGACTTTATCTCCCCCTCGACTCGAAAAAAAATGCTGTAATATTTCCATTATCGTCAATGTCATATCAGTAATTGACGCCGCGTCCCGCCTGTTAGCCGCGCCCGCCTTTCATCGTCTTTCCCCCCGTCTGCCGTCCTTCGGCCTCGGCCGAGAAGTAATGGCTGCTTCACTCCCACGTGAAGGTCTGTCTCTTATACACAAACAGCGCCGACCTTGATGTATCTGCACAGTCCGAGAGAACGCTTGATCACGGCGCTGAAGTCAAGCTGGGACCAAAGCCCCAGAGTGAGATTTCTCACATTCACAACGCTGTGCAACAGCACCGGCTGATTTCATTTTTTTTTTTTTTTTTTTCCTGCAGCTTGCTGATGAATTAAAGCCCGGACATCTTGAGACGTTTGCACCTTGGCCCAAACATGGCAAATGGAAGAATTTTTTAGAAAAAAAATAAACAGTTTTTCACCTGTACCAGCCGACATTCCTGAAGGTTCTGGTGTCAATCAACACACTGTGTCTTCAGGATTTTGTTTTTGTGTTTGGAGTCAATACAAAAGAACATGATTTTTTTTTTTTTTTTTTTTCACTTTAGTTTGTTTTATCCTTGCGCTGCAGACGAAGGACACTTCATTAACTCAACTCTCCCTGTCTGCTGTGTTTACTCTGACTACAACTACCTCCATGTCCTCCCTCACTGCATCCACCAATCTCCTCTTTGTCTCCTACCTGGTAGAAATATCTCTAAGACCACCCATCTACCACTGCACCTCCTTTGGACATGTCCAAACCATCTCAATATGGCTTCTCCTGCTTTTTCTCCTGACCGTGTTGTCCCTCTAATGACCTCATTCCTAATCCTGTCCACCCTTATCACTCCAAAAGCGTCATCTTAAACAAAGCAACAGTTTATATTTATCAGAAATAAAGAGTAGGATAAATGTCACGCGGAGCCGTAACCTTTGGGGCCTGGTGTTGAAACGGAGGTTGTTGATGGAGGTTCAGGCGTAATGGAGAGACGAATGGTGTTTGTGATGGAATTTACTTTAGGTTAATGTTTAAAGAATGTCTCTGAGAGGAGGAAGGAAAGAAGACACAAGGATTCAGTCAATGCTCACCCCAGCTACTCCTCTCTTCCTGATCCCAGGTCAGCCCTCCGCTCCGTCCCCTCTCCCACTCCCCTTATAAGCTGAGTGTCAAAGGTTCCACTAAAACAACCAAAGTTGTAATATTCAAGAATATATGAGCTTATCAAATAAACAAATACAACCCGTAAGACATCACTGTGATTTGATCTCTTTAGCGCCATCTATCTCATTTATTTGATATTCACTGTCAGTAGGTTATGATCATAATGTTAGACATGGCGCTTTATCAGAACCTGCGCTCTGATAATTACGATTGATGCCGTTTTCACACTGGCACTTAATTCGGTATTCGCTGCGACGCGAAACCAGTTTCGCTCCCCGTTTGCGTTCACATTACAAACTAACGTGCATTCGCTCCTCAGCTAATGCACATTAACTAATCCACCTCTAGTAGCTGGTTTCGATGCCGAATTAACTAATGTAGCACTACTCTCAATAGAACTTTTACTGAGAGTAGGCTCTGGGTTGATTCATTGTTTTTTAATCGCAGTTTGGATTTAGATTGAAAATAGGCCGATACAGAAAGCGATGAAATCCAGTGTTCTGCAATCCAAAAATGATAGAACGGTTTTACCTCCAAATGTCCAGGAAGGTGTTGTTGGGCCGAAGAACTGGAGCAGCGAGTCATGAAGAGTGGAACCGATGACGTGGTATGGCTTCTCCAGAGGCGAAGGGTCAGGGAGACCGGGCGAAATCCCACTCCCATGCTCTCGCACCGAGAGTATGGGGTCCAAACCGAATGAGTCTCTAGTGTCCAACTCACTGACGGTATTAGTCAATGAAAAAGTCCAAACTGAAGGAGACTCTGGTCAACCTCATTGGCTGTGTTAGTCAATGAAAACAATTTGGCTTAGCTGTGGGGCTTAACACAAAGTAGCTAACGGTAGCTCCATGCTGGAACTCTTTAAACGGTTTCACCTCCCATTGTCTCTCTTCCCATCCTCCTTTGCTCTTTCCCTCCAGTCCTTTCAAAAACAAACCAACCAATCACACGCATCCATACGCTCACTTCTTGCCTACGCCTACACATGGCAGCTGAACCAATGAATTATCAGACTGTTAACTTCCCATGAGATTTTCAAAGTAAAATAAAATATTCAAGAATGCTAATTAAACTTATTTTATTATTTATTCAGAAATTATTATTTTTGACAAGGTTACACTAATATGGATGTAAATCAATGAAAAGTAAAACGGTTGTCGCTCCCCACGTGTGTGTGTGAACGCAACAGCACCCGTATTAGTTTAACAAGCTTGTAAAATGCTACGGGACCAGCTCATCGCCTTGTCAATCGCTAGATGTTGCCGCATTATTAGGAACAGGATTACAAAACACTTCCTCCTATTTTTTCTTATCTTCTTCTTTCGTTCCTTCTCATCGCTTTCATACGTCGCCTTGATCTTGTTTTAACCTGCTCCATTTACTCCTCAAAATTGCACGTGCGTTTGTTGACAGAATTCACGTTGAATAAAACCGCATATTAACGAGCTCTCGTCATATAACCACGTGATCAAATTGAAACTGGACCGTGGTTAGACTAACGTGCATTCGCTCCCTTATTGTGTGTGTGAATGCGAAGCGGGTATCGAATGCGGAGCGAATTCCAAATTAAACTGAATGTGAATGCAAAGTGAATCGAATGCGGGTTTGTTGATACGGGATCGAATCCCAGATTAACTTATAATAATAGCACTTTCAGAGGAGGAAACCTCCTCATTCAGTTTGTATTAAAATATAGATTTTTGTGGTATATATTTTTGTTTGTTTGTTTGTTTGTTTGTTTTTGTTTTGACCCTGAACTAATGTCCATGTCATTGCTATGAAACTTCAGGGTTCACCTCCTGGGTAAGATCAAATCAATTTTAAGGTGGTTCACTTACCCAGGGCTCACCACTAGGAGGAAGTCATGGTACGGATGCTGCAATTTGGGTGGCAGTCGTGGGGACTGCTGATGATGACTGATTAGGGGGATGACGATACAGTACATGGATGGATTGATTCCAAACACTGACATGAACTGATGACTTTGGTCTTTACCCAGGTCTCATACCTGGCTCACAGACTGCCGTCTGGGTGGTCCTGGTGCCGCTCAGCTCCCGTGATGAAACGTTTCGCCTCGGGTTTAAGTCATAAAAGTGAAGCTGCTGGTCCAGAAAAGCACATTTTCGGAGGAGGTAATCATGACCATTAATCATGCTGGCACTCTGCTCTCTCCCCATTGGCCAAAGAAAAGAGTAGGTCATGGCTAAAGGAGGGGAGGCCTCCACACATGGGCACGCATCTGCATATTCCTCCCTCCTCGTCTTTCAAGCTAAATCTGCATTTTCACACTGTGTTAGCGTACTTTAAAACTCCGATTCAGTTTTCCGTGATGATGAAGTAGGTCAGTCTGCAGGTAAAAATAAAAGATATTTCTTAGACTTCAACATGTGGTCCGCAAACCCTAATATGTCCGCACATACTGCAAGATGATAGTGACATTTCTAGTTCATGTAAATGGGGGATTGTCTTATTATAAGTGACTGGTCCATTTAGCAGAAGGCCCGTCCGTTTTACGTTACATAGCATAAATATACACTGGGTGTGTTATATGGATGTCCAGCAGGGGGCGTGTGCATGATGTCTTTATCAGATTTGCAAAAAAAAGAAAAAAAAAACATAAAATATATATACTTGAAGCATGTGTAAATGGTTCGAGAGCTGACATCATTTATTTATTTGTATTTCCGGGAGAGTGGATCAGTGAAATGGGATTTTGTAGGAAAAACCAAACAAACCAATAAATAGGGTGAAAAGGCTGAGCGTCGACTCCGGTTTTATTCTCTCTCTAACTTCAACGGTTTGCTCATCTAAAGAGCACTTAAAGAAAAAAAAGGCAAGAGAAAAACACGTCTCCTCTGGGAGCTTCCTCGGCACCTGTGAGTTGGTGAGGGAGGAAGAGGAGGAGGAGGAGGAGGAGGAGGAGAATGAGGAGGAGGCGCTCTTTAAAGAACACTTTGATGGCATCGCTTCATCATTAGTCACATGGATGAGAAAAGACAAGAGGCAGCGTGAGAGCAGCAGCAGCAGCAGCAACAGTGTTGGTAGCAGCAGCAGTCTAGGCGATGGCACCATCATTATCAGCTGCACCAGTGTCAGCAGCAGTATTTGTTTTAGCACCGGAAGTGTGCGCGGCACGTTGAGCATCAGCAGAGTTTGCAGCATCAGCAGAGTTGGCAGGTGTTGCCAGTTTCATCTAAAGCAGATTTAGCCACAAGCAGTGACAGTGTTGGTGGCAGAAGCAGTCGTGGTGTAAGCCACAGCAATTATAGCAGCAGCAGCAGCAGTAGCAAGATTAAGGACATCATCAGTAGCATCGTTAGGGGAAGTGGAATTAGTGTTAGTAGCAGCAGCAACAGTGTTAGCATCAAGAGCTGCAGCAGGAATGTTTGCACAAGCAGAAGCAGTTGTCGTGTTAGCAGCAGCAGCACTTTTAGCATCAGCTGTAGCATGATTAGCTTTGTCCACAGTAGCAGAGTAAGCAGAGGTGGTATATGTGTTAGCAATACTAGTGTTAGCAGCAGCGGGACATTAGTGTTTCTGGCAGGAGCAATTGCAGCCTCATTAGCTGCAGTGGGAGCCTTAGCACCAGCAATAATAAACAGCATCATAAGTATCAATGGCATTGTTGGCAGCAGTAGTTGCAGTGTTAGCATTAGCAAGACAAACATCATCAGCATTAGGGGTGTTGACAGACGCAGTATCAATGTTAGCAGCAGCAGTTTTAGCAATAGTTTTAACAACAGCATTTGCATCATTAGCTAGAGCAGCACCGCTAGCGCCAGGAATGTTAGCACCAGCAGAAGCAGGTGTGTTAGCAGCAGCAGTAGCAGGATTAGCTTCATCCGTAGTAGCAGAATGAGAAGTGGCGGTATAACTGTTAGCAGCAGCAGTGCTAGCAACAGTCTTAGCAGCAGTGTTGGCATAATTGTCTCCATGAGAAGTTTTTAGCAGTTATCATGTTAGCAGCAGCAGCTAAAGCAATATTGTTTCTGGCAGGAGCAGTAGCAGTGTCAGTATTGTTAGCTGTAATGGCAGCCTTAGCAACTGCAATAATAGCAATAGTGGCATCAATGGTATTGTTGGCAGCAACAGTAACAGTGTTAGCATTAGCAGGATTACCATCATCAGGATAAGCATCAGCAGATTTTTTAGCACGATCAGTAATAGCCGTGTGGCGTAAGTAGTGTTTACGTTGTTAGCAGCAGTGTTACCAATTTGTTACCAGTGTTAGCAATAGCAGCAGTACAGGCAATGAAGTGGCGCTAGCAATAGTAGAAGTTAACATTATCAGCAACCTCTTTCCTCCTTCCACCTGCTCAGTGTCTTTCGCTCACCTGTTTGTCCTACTCCCGTTTGTCCGATTCTCCTCACATCTAAGGGAGAAACTTGGCCTCAGGCCTGCTCCACCTTAACATTCCCTCCCAGGAGCCCATTCCCTTCACCGGATCTTCAGGTAAACAGACCTTTGATAATTCCCGAATGCAGTCTGCCTGCTCTGATTCCATTGATCCCCATCGATTCATCCCACAACGGGCGCCGTTGAGTGTCTGTTTACTTTGATCAATGGCTCCGATGGGCAGCTACAAACATCTGCCGTCCTCCTCCCGCCTGAGCTGTTCCATACTAATGTGCTCCTCAACACTGAAGGTGATAAGGTCCCTGCTCAGACACTGGTCTGCATCAAAATTATTTTCCTTTCTTTTTCATCTAAAGTATAACCTGCATTCTTTTATTAACAAGACTAACAGGTGTTGTAGTAAAATCCTCTTCCACCAGGTGGAAGCATATGGTTATACAAACAAAAAAAAAAGACAAAAAAAAAATTTCTGCCTTTCTTCAATTCCTGCTGGGCTAACACTATTCAACAGGACCAGGATTCAGACTTTACCAGAGAAGATATTTTGGACATTTCTGTTTGGTGGTGGACTGAGGTATTACGTCTAGATGTCCCCACAAAGGATATTTCCGAGGTATTAATAAAATTCAGGAACACTGGCATAAATCCCTGTATTTCCAAAGCAAAATGTTGATATTTATCCAAGAAGGAGACCCTGGGCGTCACTGTACCCCCGTCCACTCTGAGGCGCTGTCACCCACTCTGGAGGATCCTCTGTTATCAGGTTAGAGGAAGGAGCTGCAGGCAAACTGAATCATAGCTCTGTAAAAACTGCAGTGTGTTTTTCAACGGCGGAGATTGAAAACACTGCCACACTGAAGGTGAAATGCAAAGAGGAACTTCGCGCCACCTCCTCTCCAACATCCTGAGTGATTAATCCTACAAACAGGTTTGCTGAGTGTCACTTGTTTCCAAGGCCATTCCCCTCCTGCTCGTTTCTCTTGGGGTAAAATCGATCAGTGTCTTAAAAACCAAAGTTTAAACCGTGGACGTGACACCGGTCATCTGCAGAGTGAACCCCAGTAGTGGGACCTTTTTTTGCGATCTCGTTATAATGATCATTGAAATGTACATGAGCTAAATTTGTAGCGTAGAGAAAAGCAATTGTAGGACATTTGTCATGCCAACTCACAACTGAAATGAGGGCAGTGGCCTAGTGGTTAAGCAAGCGGACTTGGGTCCGCAAGGTCCTCGGTTCGAATCCACCTACCGCCAAGTTACCGCTGAGATACCCTGAGCATGGCATTGTCCAACAAAGAAAGGAATTTGATCTTAATCTTAAATGTTTGAGAAAACTCACAAAACTCATGACGCAAGCTGGCGTCCACACGTATCTACGGCGGCGAATCTTTGGTGACACTTAATGTTGAAACAGCTAATAATAAAAAAACAAAACAAAAAAAAAAAGATATGTGCGGATGTGGCAGATTGAAACAAGTATTGACGAGAATGTTATTAACAACTCCAACGGGTATCTTAAAGTTAAGCATAATTCTAACCCTGCCTTTAACCCTAAACTAATACTTGCACTTTTCCTACCCCTCATATTTACTCTAAATCTAATTTTAACCCTCTGCTTAATCCTGATCCAAACCCCATGCCTAACCTACACCTTAATCCAAAGTAGCTCTAAAAGTAGCTCAAAATACTATTCCTAACCCTAACTCTTATACCAACTATAATCCATCCATCCATCCATCCATCCATCTTCATCCGCTTATCTGGAGCCGGGTCACGGGGGCAACATTCGGAGGAGGAACGCCCAAACTTCCCTCTCCCTAGACACTTCCTCCAGCTCGTCTGGGGGGATCCCAAGGCGTTCCCAGGCCAGCCGGGCAACATAGTCGCTCCAGCGTGTCCTAGGTTTTCCTCTGGGTCTCCTCCCAGTGGGACATGACCCAAACACCTCCCGTGGGAGGTGTCCAGGGGGCATCCGATGTAGCTGCCCAAGCCACCTCAACTGACTCCTTTCGATGTGAAGGAGCCATGGCTCTACTCTGAGCTCCTCCCGTGTGACAGAGCTCCTCACCTTATCTCTAAGGGAGCGCCCTACCACCCTGCGAAGAAAGCTCATTTCTGCCGCTTGTATGCAGGATCGCGTTCTTTCGGTCATTACCCAAAGTTCATGACCATAAGTCCCAACTATAATAATAACCCTAATGTGAACCCAACCCCTATATCTAACCCTAAGTCTAACCTTAACCCCAACTCTGATCCTTACCCTCATACTCACTTTAATCCCAACTCTAACCCTAACTCGAACCCAACCCCTATTCACATCCTTATTCTACCCCCAATCCTAAATCTAATCATAAATCTGACTCTAATTCGGACCCAACACCTAAATCTTATTGCTACGCTAACCCTAGCCCGGACTCAAACCCAATCCCTTACTGAAAACCACGGATAAAGGGTCAAGTGTCATTGGCCCTTTATGGATCCCATTAAACAGCCTTGCTTTAAACCTTACTGTAATTATAATCCCAACTCTAACCCTAAGTCTAATCTTAATCCTTACTCTAATGATTAGAGTAAGGATTAAGAAAATCCTAATTCTCCAAATCTCAAATTTTATTCCTAATGTAGACTGATGAATCCCAAATTGCTGGTGTTTCCATAGTTATGGGTGTTCTTTTTTCACAAAGTTACCGTGTGTCGAGAAAATTGAAGTTCACATTTTTTTTTTTTTTTTTTTTTTTTTGGTTGTTTTTTCAGCACGAGTGAGAGATTTTATTTCCGTCATGTCGTAAGGATTAAGAAAATCCTAATTCTCCAAATCTCAAATTTCATTCCTAATGTAGACTGATGAATCCCAAATTGCTGGTGTTTCCATAGTTATGGGTGTTCTTTTTTCACAAAGTTACCGTGTGTCGAGAAAATTGAAGTTCACATTTTTTTTTTTTTGGTTGTTTTTTCAGCACGAGTGAGAGATTTTATTTCCGTCATGTCGTATTAGGAAAGGAAGGTGACCATATGGTCTGGTTCACATTTAGTGGTGAGTGGTTTGACCATGCTGGGATAAATATATTACAGGTAGCAGCTGGATAATCACACCTATCAGCTCCAGGCCCTTTTAATCAACGGCCGTGTGTGAGAGTGCGACAATGAAATCCTGTTGCGCCGAGACCCAGATGCGGAGCAGCAGTTGCTAAGAGCGCCACTCAAACAAACAGCGGCATTAATCTGGTTATTAATGAACGACATCTGCGTCGGCGCCTGAATGTCAACATTATATTCGCTTTATATCAAGTCTACGATCGGATAAGGATAGGATAAAGTCGTGGATAGACATCGGCAGTTGACTGACGCAAACAGACAAAGTCACTGTGCTAATAACGTACAATAATTCCAACGTTAGTTGCTTGTTTTGCAGTAACATTTCAGCTTCAGTTCACGTCAAAAGATTTCATGTTGCATCAGGTTTTACTCAGACGTTAAACTCTCCACCTCTTCCTCCTTCTCTCTTTCTCTCAGTCGACTGCATTTGGAAACATAAGACTCGACGTGGAGTCAACTTAGCGTCATGCTTCTGTAAATCAAATCTATTCACTGCCAAGACTGGAGTCTCAAGTTGGTCTGTGAGTCTGACGGGTAGATAGGAAGATAGGAAGAGAAAAACAAATAGACAGTCATGGAAAAAAAAAAAAAAAAAAAAAATTAGACCACTCTTTCTTTAATTTCTTGTCAATTTAAAAGTCTGCTTCAAAGTCTGCTTCCACTTAATCTACATTAATCTGGACAAATATAATAACAACAAAAAAAGGCTCATAATTCAGTTTAATTTCAGAGCTGATTTCTGGACATTTTTGCATGGTTTTATTGACAGTGACAAAAAATCACTTCCGTTCCTACGTCACCAGCAATAACATCGTACTGACACATACAGTGCTTTTAGTCATTGCATGGTTTTGTGTTCATTGTTTTCCCCCCCAGGTGATAAACCATTAGTGGAACATTCACACTCATGCTCTACTTTTATTTTACTCCTGTTTCGGACCCTTGTAATTCCACAATTGCTTAGTATTTGTATAGTATTTAATCCTTGGCCTTCTGCTAGAATTCTATTCCTGTTATTGTGTTTGATTGTATTGTTCTCAATCTTTTATCTTCTGTTAGAATTTTCAAATTGTCATTCTAATTCTACTTTTGTATTTCTACTTATTCAAATCATACTTTATTTCATTTAATCTTATTTTATTTCATTTTATCTGCAATGGTTCAACATGCTGCTGTGCCAAAACAATTTCCCATGTGGATCAATAAAGTCTGTCTAAGTCTAAGAACAAGGCATTAAGATGAACAAAACAGTAGAGTGGTCCAATATTTTTTCCATGATTATATATATATATAATCCATGATTGTATATATATAAAATCATATATATATAATCCATGATTGTATATATATATATACAATCATATATATATATATATATATACAATCATGGAAAAAATATTGGACCACTCTACTGTTTTCTTCAATTTTTTTTTTTGCTGAGATTCCAAGGAATCTCAGAATATATATATATATATATATATATATATATATATATATATATACATATATATACATATATAGGAATCTCAGCAAAAAACAATTTGCAATGTTGAAATGT
Source organism: Paraplagusia blochii (assembly GCA_016785265.1). Classification (NCBI taxonomy): domain Eukaryota; kingdom Metazoa; phylum Chordata; class Actinopteri; order Pleuronectiformes; family Cynoglossidae; genus Paraplagusia; species Paraplagusia blochii. Next base: position 33,202 of record JAFBJS010033625.1, read on the forward strand.
TCTCACTCAAAAACATCATATAAAATTATATACATATATATAATTTTATAATTTAAATTATAAACATATATAATTGTATGTGTTGTGACAACATTTCAACATTGCAATTTTTTTTTTTTTTTTGCTGAGATTTCTGGATCAAGGCTAAAATTGAAGGAAAGCAAAGCCAACTCCTTGTCATTGTGATTCACACAACGGAATGTGACCTCTATTTAAGCCATTACCAAAGTGAACAGTGGGCAGAAAATAAAAGCACAATTTGTGTGCACGTACGACAACATGTTTTGAACTGTGAAGCGTTGTTTGTGTGCTCTTCTCAGAATACGCCCGCGGATCCGTGCTTACGCGTGTGTGCCTTTTTTAAGACTATTCTGGCTCCATAGAAATCTGACTGTTGTTGAGATCTGTCAAAACGGACAGCCTGATGAGTTGGACAAATCCGAGGAGGAGACATCTGAGTCTGCTGAAAGAAATACAGTGCTCCAAATGTATCCCCGGCACCAAAGAGCCATCAGAGGGAGCGAGTGTAGGGGAAGAGGAAAAGAAAGAAGGAAGAAAAAAAAACAAAAAAAAACTCACATAGCAAATCGGCAGCGTGCTCTGTGAAAAAAAAAAAAAAAAAAAAAAAAAAAAAAAAGATGATTTTTTTAAAAAATATTTGAGCT
>JAFBJS010033625.1:33967-50864 GCA_016785265.1 Paraplagusia blochii
TTAACATTGCAATTTTTTTTTTTTTTTTGCTGAGATTTCTGGATCAAGGCTAAAATTGAAGGAAAGGAAAGCCAACTCCTTGTCATTGTGATTCACACAACGAAATGTGACCTCTATTTAAGCCATTACCAAAAGTGAACAGTGGGCAGAAAATAAAAGCACAATTTGTGTGCACGTACGACAACATGTTTTGAACTGTGAAGCGTTGTTTGTGTGCTCTTCTCAGAATACGCCCGCGGATCCGTGCTTACGCGTGTGTGCCTTTTTTAAGACTATTCTGGCTCCATAGAAATCTGACTGTTGTTGAGATCTGTCAAAACGGACAGCCTGATGAGTTGGACAAATCCGAGGAGGAGACATCCGAGTCTGCTGAAAGAAATACAGTGCTCCAAATGTATCCCCGGCACCAAAGAGCCATCAGAGGGAGCGAGTGTAGGGGAAGAGGAAAAGAAAGAAGGAAGAAAAAAAAACAAAAAAAAACTCACATAGCAAATCGGCAGCGTGCTCTGTGAAAAAAAAAAAAAAAAAAAAAAAAAAAAAAAACACAAGCTGATATTTTTATAACATATTGGATCTGGCTGGAATAAATACACACACCGTGTTGTTCTCTCACATGATACATTCAGTTGTGGAAACGGCGCAGTGCCCACAGCAGCTCCGACAGCGGCAGATGCAATAGCAACAGCAACTACAACAGTTACAGAAACTCCACAAGCTACAGCAGCTCAAACAGCCGCAGCAGCAGCAACACCAGCAGTAGCTTCAGCCGGAAACAGCAGATAAACCTCCATCAAACCGAAAAAAAAAAAATCTGGCATTTGGCATAAAACGTTGGCCAAATCAAAGATGCGAGAAAACACAATAATTTTTATGTGTGAGAATGAAAGGGAGAACAGTGGAATGGTGAGATTACAAGGAGAACAGGTGGAGAAGATGCAGGAGTTTAGATCCTGAGGGTCAACCGTCCACAGCAGTGGAGACCGTGGAGGAGAGGAGATGAATAGAGTACAGACAGGATGGAACAACTGGTGTCAGGAGCTATTTGTGATCTAAGTTAAGGTAGAGGAAAAGGTTTACGGGACAGCCATGATGTATGGTTTAGAGACACTAGGAATAGGTAGAAGACAGGAGGCAGAGCTGCAGGTGGCGGAGTTAAAGGTGAGGTTTTCTTTAGGAGAGACAAGAATGGACAGGATCAGAAACAAGGTAATCAGGAGGGCAACACAGACAGGAAGGTTTGGAGAAAAAAGCTAGAGAAGACAGATTAAGATGGTTTGGACATGTTCAGAGGAGGGACAGTGGTTATATTGGTGGACGACCGATCCTAGAGATGGAGCAACCAGGTAAGAGACAAAGAGGAGATTGGTGGATGTGTTGAGAGAGGACATGGAGGTAGTTGGAGTTAAGGATACTGAGGATAGGGTGAGATGAATTGTTGAATCGCTGTGGCAACCCCTGAGAAAAAGGGACAAGCTGAAAGGAAATGAAGGAAGACAATCTAAAAACCAAACCAATCGCATATCTAAATGGGGACACTACGGGATCAGAACCGATGTCTGCTGTATGTAAATACTCCCACTGTTTGTCACAACAATAGTTTTCTCACGGGATGAGCAGGGAGTAGCTACCCATAATGCAGTTGCTCGAGGCTCTTTGGTTTTATGAACAAGGAAACGTAAGGACCGCCAGACCGACCAGGCAAGAACAGAGCTGGGACTAGGAGTAGCTGAGAACTGGACCAGAAAATGCTGAGATTAACCAGGACAGAAAGCAAACAGGACTCCACCAGACAACCAATGATCCAACTGAGCGTACCAGGTGATACGAGTGAGAGTGATGACCAGAGACCCAGGTGAGAGTGAAGACACCGATTAACCAAAGACAGCCCACAGAACTGACGAGTCTGTAGTTATTGTTGTTATTTTACTACAAAAATTTGTAACAAAATTTTGTGTGATCTATCTCTGGTTTACTAATAAGAGGCTCTGAATATGAGGCAATAGCTGCGGATTAACCATAATGCAAATAATACATTTCAGATTTTTTAATTTTTTTATTATTATTTTTATTATACACTGCCTGGCCAAAAAAAAGTTGCCACCAAGAAAAGGGTCATACTTTTCACACTTTTTTTTTTTTTTTTTGGACCGCTGTTAGCTTTGATTACGCCTTTAGCTTTGATCTACTTTGGAACCAGCTGATACAGTCTCTACTTTCAAAAGTAGACTAAAGGGTTTTCTTTTTGACTGCGTCCATGGTGGCGTACGTGTCCAGCCGTAGACCCCATGTGAGCCCCATCGTTGCCCCTCTATCTCTTTCTCCCTTCTTTTTCTTATTCAACTTTCTATTCTACTATTCATTATTTGTGGTGGACTTAACACCTCTTGCCGGGGACCTTGCGTCCCCGGAGTCTTAATCCTTTCTCTAGAATCCCATTGCCGTGGGCCTGACACAGGACTCTGCCTGCACATATTTGGCCCAACTCCCCAAGCACCCTACTGTCTGATCTGGACCCTGGACTTCGTCTTATGGAGCATATGAGCTTGATTGGACCATGAATAGAGCGCTTCTTTTATTTGTAGACCTTACTTGCAAATGTTTAGTTAGCCCGCCTGTGCGTCCTGGGTGAGGATCCCCTCCACTGTCGATCACCCTGATGTTTCTTACCTTTTTTCCCTTTCTGGGTTTTTGGGAGTTGTTCCTCCACCGGTGTTAGGGTCTATAAGGGCAGGGGCTATCTCTCTATATTATTTTTTATTCTTGTTTTTATGCATGATTGTTTGTAAAGTGCCTTGAGATAACAGTTCTTATGATCCGGCACTATAAACAAATAAAAGTCGAAGACATGCATTCTCTGTGGCATTGTTTCAATAAGCTTCTGCAATGTCCCAAGATTTATTTCCAGCCAGCGTTGCATTAATTTTTCACCAAGATTGTAGAGTCTGACCGCTGCGCAAAGCCTTCTCCAACACACCCCAAAGATTCTCAATGGGGTTAAGGTCTGGACTGTCTCATGCTCCCTGAACCAGTCTTTCACAATTTGACCCCGATGAATCCTGGCATTGGAATATGCCTGTGCCATCAGGGAAGAGAAAAATCCGTTGATGGAATAACCTAGCAGCAATTATCCAATGGGAGGCTTGTACCTATTCACTTAGTTAAATCCAGGTGGCGACTTTTTTTTTTTTCTTTTTTTCACACCTTATTAGGTGTTTTACTGTAAAGTTACTGCTTGGATAAGTATGATATATCTATTAAATTCCCTCCAAAAGCTGCTGTATCCGACGTTATGCAGATGATACTGTCATTTGTTATGCATTTAGACACTGACACATCCTTGTCCTTGATCATCCTGTTTGGGAGAATGTTTTAGAAATGTGCTGTTTTAACAAAAATGCAAAATAGCAGTGTCATATAAAAAAAAAAAAATGCAAGGAAAAAGGGAAGTGTTCTTATCCGTAACGGCAACTAAGCTAGGTATTAAGAATCAAACGTTCAGCCTCCTATCGTTTGGCGTGATATTTTTAACGTTTCACACACAGGAGAGTCAAAGTTTGAGGTGAGTCTTTTAAGAGTCACCGCTTCAAAAGAAGATTGCGAGTAAAAAATAAAAAAAAAAAATCTGCACAATGTGGAGAGACTCTTTGTTCAACCTTTCCCTCACCTGAGCAGCTTGACGGAAAGGTTCAGCGTGAGAGGAAAATACAGACGCCTGACACCTCGGTGTTGTTGATGCACCAGAGAGAGAGAGAAAGGGAAGGTAAACAGACACAAACAGAACGAGGAATGAAAACAGCGGTTAAAAAGAGAAGGACTACACACACCCTGAATTATGGATGTGAACGGGGAGACGGAGGAATTCCTCTGCTTGCTCCCAAATCCCGGAGCCTGATTCATCGAGTGCAAGGATCAGATGGCAGAATCCACCGACTGCCGGCCCCGGAGAGCATCGAGTCCACACTGGACGGGGATGAGAATTAAAGAGGTTGATGGTGAGGGGGACAGAGGGAGCTGCGGTCCATGAGCACCGAAGCAGGGGCGCAGAGAGGAGAGGAGGAAGAAGGGGAGGAGAGGGAGTCGTCCTTCAGCACTGCATCTCCTTCTGTTACTGTTAAACTGCGTAACACCCTCATCCAGGGTCAGTCCTTGTTTCTCTAATCAATTTATACTGGAGCACAGCGGCTCCTCTTTAACCAGGTAATCAATACCTGAGATTCCTGCCAGGCTCTCGGAATCCCAGCCTCTGTCTTTAAAACACTCCATTTACTCAATCACTGCAAATCCACCACTGATTTATGGAGAAATCGCTGCGAAAGTTACAATTATAGGATGAGTTGAAGGAAGAGGTCTAAGCACCATCTCTGTCTTTTCTATGTCCACTATAAATATGTATATATAATTTAATTTTTCATTCATATAAAAATAGCTTTTACATTCAAAAAGTTGGATAAAAACATTTTAACCAATCATATTTCAGCTAGCTAGTGTTGCCGGGTTCCATGAATTCTGCGAGAGCCTGCAGAATGAAAAGTGAAGGCTTTGTCCGTTGTACCTGAATGGACACAGCCCGTTCAGTTGACAGCGATATGTCCAATCATCTCACCAGTTAGCGACCACAGGGCCTTCTAGCTGGCCCTACTTAGAATCCCACACGATTGAATGAGCTCTCCCGGTAGCCTGAGAATGTCATCTTGTTTGATTTTCCCAGACTTAAAACAGAACTGATTGAAATGTACGACATGGCTGAGGAAAAAGTCCAAATGATCTTAGACTTAAAGCAAAAATGTAAAAAAAAAATCTGTTCTTCACTCTGTACTTTGTGTACTACTTTGGTTTTGAAGGCCCTTCCAATGCCTTCCCATCTTTATGGGAATTTATTTCCCATCAAATTCTCCTCCATCATGTTGCGTTTCCAGCCGTCCAGACTGAAGGGGCGACGTCTCGTAACTCGACACCTTCCTCGTCTATTATTTCATCTTCAGTTACATTCCTCCGCACTTCTGCAGCTCCACAGTGTGGTGTAAAAGCTGTACAAGGAAACAGAACAAAATAGAATTTCCTGCATTGATTGAATGTTTCAGACTGACTCGCCGTTGCATCAAGATCGGGGCCTCGTGATCACTTCCTTCACTGGGGTCGTTCGTCTCTGAAGAACATTTTGAAAGTTAGTTTTTGAATGTCTGAGGTGAGATGAAGCGGCAGGAGGACAACAGAAGAAGGAAGAGTCAGGAATGGAAGGAAGCTTGTGTTGGTGAGGACAAAAAAACTGACAGATGTGATAGAACAGGAGTATAGTCTGTAGGAACTTGAAGATAATCAACCCATCCATCCAACCACCCTTCATCCAACCAACCTTCCATCCATCAAACCATCCATTCCATGAACCATGAAATTAACCACTCATCCATCTTCCCATCTGTTCAACCATTCACCCATCCACCCCGTCATCCACCCAATAATCTATCATCCATCATCTACTAATCCATGTCTTCACCCATCCATCCTGATCTGCTTGTCCATCCACCTCCCAAATCACATTGCACCACATCGTTAGCCTCCCTGTGGGCGGTGAGGTCACAAGAAAACTATGGACTGGTGTGGTGCTATCCTCAGTGCACCTCAGTGACAACATAGCATGCTGGTGGATTCGAACCTGAAGCCTTGAGGACCCAAGTCTACTCCCTTAACCATTAGGCCACGACTGCCACCCCTTCTATCCATCCAACCATCCATCCATTCAGCATCAAGGCTAGGCAAGTCTGGTCCAGTCCCATGTGTCTCTCTCTAAATAGGGACGGCTTGAAACAACCTTTTCCAGTCCAACACGAACATTGTGGACACTGTCAGACAACAGCAATAAATCCAGCTCCTGATCCCGAAGGATCTTTGTCCCCTCAGTTCGGGACTGTCACCACTTGTCTTACCATGGAAGTGTTTCTCCACCTGCAGGTGATGAAGGGCTGAAGAGGAGACATGTCCTCACCTCGGTCTTTAGTCAGTCAATGAAAAACCTCCTTCGATTTACCCCGCAGAAAAACACACAAACATCTGTGAGTGCAACCAGCTGCTACCAGAGCTCCGTCTGTACTATCAGTAGCTCCACCTCATCAGGTGAACATCACTCCACCTCAAGCACAGGTAGAGAAGTAATCGTCTCCCTCTGAGCCCACCTGTGGCGGCCAGAATGAGTTTTGCTGCCCTGTTCTGTTAAACAAAACTCGTGTACCTGCTGCAGCTCTTGTCAACGTCAACCTGTCACCGGAGCAGGGGCAGGTGGAGCTGGAGGCGGAGGGGAGTCAGCAGTCTGTAATCATTCCGTGCGTTGTGCTTCTGATTGGTGCCGCTGTGCGTCGGGCCCTGCTGGTGGTGAGTGATCAGTCGCTCTCTGTAAGACACCAGTCTGCCGTTGATCAATTGCCCCATTAATCCAGCAGCTGAATGGATAATGCACGGCTCCAGGGGATTCGCACTCCGGCTCGGCGACACGCAGGCACGTGTTCCCTCTCCACACAGCTTGTAAAACAACCCTCGAGGTTATGTTCAGAAGCGAGAGCAAAAAAAAGAATCCTACACGGATGACGGGCTTCTTCCATTAGCATAATGTTGTAGCCATTTCCCAGCCGAATATTACGGGTTTTCAGAGCATGTGAAGTTTTACGCTGATGACGCTGCGGCGAGAACACATTGTTCATCTTTAAAAATCCTTCAGGGAAAACCAACAAATGTTTCGGCAGGTTAATTACTGTGGTTCTGGAAATAATGACGGGGCTCCCTCCACCTCCTTCCGTCTCCTACTCAGTTTTCTGAATGAAAACTCCATGACCCATTAGGGGTTTTCTTCACTATCTATAGTTAGAGCGCAGGCATTGCAGGGAAGGGGTAGAGAGGAAATGATAATATAAATTACCATTTTGATTTTGGTCTCCTCAGGTGTTGGACTATGGCACCTGTTCTGTTCATTGTGTTTATGGACAGAATTTCCTGGCACCGTCATGCCCCAGTTGGGTTCCAGTTGAGAAACGTCTGGATTTCATTTCATATCTTTGGATTATATCGTCTTGTTGGCCTGTTTGAACAAGAGCCTCCACTGGGGTGGTTTGCACCTGAGTGTGAAGCCGCTGGGAGGGGAGAATTAACAATTCTCATTACAAGATTTTTATAGAATCTTGGAATCGTGTTAATGAGCAAGGAAAGGGTGGCGTGAGGGATTGACAGGCAGACCAGTTCTTTATGTTGAAATAAGAGCTAAACGAAAAGCCAAATCTCCCAGTTCATCGGGCAATTGATGTTCCTACCCTCAACTAGTTTTTGGTTTTGACTGAAAGAAAGAGATTCTTGGTATAAACTAACGGAATGGGCCTTTTCCACAGGGTAGCAGGGTGCTCCCTAAGAGATTGGCTGAGTAGCCTGGTGCCTTGGAAGAAACTCGGAGTACATTCGCTACTCCTGCACATTGAGAGGCAGCTTGAGGTAGCATCTACGCGGCCTCCTTAGGGTGTTGGGGTGGGGGATTCCTGTCCCTCTGAAAGGAAACCCAAAGAAAGATCGAGGACACACTGGCGCCACTGTGTTGCTGAGATGGCATGGGGACGCTTTGGGTACCCGCAAATGAGCTGGAAGAAGACTCCAGAGTGAGGGAAGTCTGGATATCGCTGATCTGACAGTGGCAGTCCCAGATAGGAGGTTGTAGGTGGACGGATGGAACAATAAACTCAAAATGACAGAAATATATTTAAGTAAGGTAGTGGCATCAACAGCAAGTGTTGAAAAGTTTTGGTTTGAACCTTTCGAGTCAGCTACTGCCCTTGGTGCGAAATACCAACAGCCAGTACTTCCTCCCTCTGACACTTCCTTTCCTCTCTCTGGACACTTCCTCCAAATGAACTGGAAGTTTATACATCCGTGCTCCAACTCCAACTTGCCCTCGATTAGCGGACAAATATAGATGGATGGATTTGGTGAAAGTTTGGCGAGCTGTATTAAAGGTAAAAAAAAAACTCAAACTAGCTGTCTACCGTCAGTCTTTTTGGATTTCGAGAGGAACTTGGACAAAACCCAACACATACCGGGAAAGTCCGAACAGCAGTTGAACCAGAGATCTTGTTGTGAGGCCAAAACCCTTATTTCTGATCACCGTCAGACTAACTCAAGTTATGATTCACCGAAGAGAATCATAATAAATATAACGTCACCTCTCCGAGGGCAGTAAAAAACTTTTACTCCAACCTTTTTTCGTTCTGATGAAATTCCATTTTTCCTCCGTGAATCTTCCCAGTGTGTGTACGTTGAGTATTTTGAAGCTTTCTTATTATTGTGCACAGAGTGTGAAATGTACGTGCCCATCCATCACTGTTGGAGCATTTGAAGGATGGATAGTTTTGATGGATGGACAATGATGCGTCTCAGCACACGATGTGCAAGAGATGTGCAATAACACTTCATCTGAGGTGATGGCAAAATCCAGCTGCTAATGAAATATCCAATTAGAAAGGTTGTTCTAGTCATCCCTCTGTCAACATCACGTCAAGGTCTTATATTAAAATATATATTAATCTAAAATATTCTCCTTACATCTTCATTTACGGAAGTAAAAAATAATAATAATGACATTTGTCAGAGAACTTTTGCAACTTCTATTTTATAGGTGTACAACTAATAATTTTCACTCAAACTGTGTTTCCAGGACTGACATTTCATTGCCTTAAAGATGATTTTTGAAAGGTAATGTTGGCAAAAGTTCAGTTTTTTTTTTTTTCTTTTTTTCATTATTTTTTTGAGACAATTAGGAACAAATCAAACAGAACTTGAGGAATAAATGTAAATCAAACAGTAAATGTGGCAAAGGGACGTAAAAAAAATATCTCAGAGCGTGGTGCTAAATACATAAGGTAGGAAAGATACCTTAAATCTCTTACAAAGAAAATTGCCTGAGATCTATTGAAAAATTGAAAAAAAAAATAATAATAAATCTCCTGGCTAACCAAAAAAGCTTTTATAAAAGGTTATTGCTCGAACTTTGATAAGGACAATTGTTCCTCCAAGAGTTTAGACCTCTTGTTATGCTCCAACCAAAAATGAAATTAATTTTATTTGAGAATTTTCCCCCAAATTTTGGAATCGAATTGCAATGCCGGAAGCAGTGCATGTTCGGTCCCACATTCCTCTTGCATTTTTTCAGCTTTTTTATTTCTTAAGAACAAGGTTTTTTCTTAAGAACGGGCAGTGGTCGGTTACCAGCCAGAGAGCCATTTCCACAGAAAAAAAAAAAAAAAAACGCAAATATTTCTTAACTTTGTTATCTTGAGATGGTTTGAATACATCCCAAACATCTCAATCTGGTACCTTCCTGTTTGTGTTGTCCCTCTAATGACATCATTCCGGTTGTTCTCCATCCTTGTCTCTCTTAAAGAGAATCTAAGCATCTTTAACTGTGCCCCCTCCAGCTCTGCCTCATGTCTTTTGCCTATTGTGTCTATTCTTTATGTCTGGTTTTACAACTGTCCTCTAAACCTTTTCCTTCACCTTACCTTAAACCAGTGCTTCTCAAATATTTCCTGTTACTAGCAAGAAGAAAACAATCCGGCCCCCAACACCCACTCGCAACTAAAAATAATAGCATTTGTCTATAAAATAGTTATAGGTACACCTCTACATTGTATCCGTGTTGACATAAAGAAAACAAAAAGAAAGAGATATAGTTCAACCCGCTGCGCACAATGGGCAATAAGCGCACCACTGCCAACTACTGGAGTGGATGTGCAATTACACTTTATTGTAGTACGGCGGACAAAACACATGCTCCCCAGGGTCGCACGCGCCCCGCTCAGCGACGCAACACCCCCCCACCCCCGGCCCCACTGGGGGCCACCCAGGATGGGGCCCACCGCACTATTTGAAAAGCACTTGCTTAAACTCTACTCCACTCTATTCTCCTCTTTTCCACACTCTACACTGCTCTGATCAGGTGATCAGCACCACCTGACATCCTGCTCCACCTTGGGACCTCACCGTGCCTCCGTATGCCCTTACATTTACACTCATTTACTCTGTCTTACGACGGCTTACCTTCATTCCTCGTTTCTCTCATGCAAACTTCCGCATCTCTAGGTTCTCTTCCAGCTGCTGCCTATTCTCACTAGAGATCACAATGTCGAACTTAAAGACATAAACGCAGCGACATAAAACATAAATAAATAAAACGTAGTGAAATATACAATTAAGTGTGAGTGTTAGTTTTTTTTTTTTTTGTTTTTGTTTTTTTATATTTTTTATTTTTCTAGATGTGACACTGTTAGCCCCAGAAACTCATTTCTATGGCAACTCCCACACGGTGGAGGAGAAAGTGTTGGCAACCGGTGAGAGATTGGATTTAGTGCTGTAAATAAATAAAAAAAAAAAGAACTGTCTCAAACTAATTAATTTTGTTTATTATTTACCCTCTCCCCCACTTCCTTGTTTTGTCATTCACAGAGGACACAGCTTCCTGTCTCTGATGTCCTTCCTCTGTCTGTCTCCAGGTCATGATTTATTCACACCCACGACACGGTGTTTGTGGTACGTTAAGTCTGCCGCGGCTTCTTATCACAGGAATGTAATTATGGATTAGAAAAGTCTACATTTGGATGTAATGACTAAGCTCATAAACAACAACAACAACAACAACAACTGACCTCGATGGAAACGACAAGGAGTGACCTGGAGAACCTGGAGGACTCGCTATAGAGGCAGTAATGATAAAACTACTCTAATAAAATTAGATAAACTAAGTTTTTCTGGAACCCGGAGCTGCTACTGAGTGAGGTTTTATTCCAAACAGGCACCAAATGAAGTAAGCCAGCGAAGTTCATTTAGCAATAACTCAGTTTGAGAACTCGACCCAGCTTTTCAGCGTTTCCAGAGCCATTTGTCACAATTTAGTCCCATTACAAAGTTTTTAGGCCACGGAGGGGAGTAATTAATGGCAGGATTTCCTCAGTAAACAGTAACAGGAAGTCAATTTCTTTTAACTCGGAGCTTTAAACAAACTGTGCTGCTGGAAATGTGTTAATCAGAGAAAATCCTGCTCCATTTCATTCAAATGAGTAAACAGCTTGGAATGAGCTGCGGAAATAAGTTTACAAATGAAAAAGATTTGACTTAAAAATGAAGACTAAACCTGGGACTAAAACTATAGGTCAGAACTGAATCAAAAGTGAGTCACATTGGAGCAGAATTCAGAACTTAGGTACAACTGAGTCACAACAGAATCAAAAACTGTTTATAATTCATCCATAGCTCAGTCACAACTGAGTCAGTGCTTGTTCAAAACCTAAAGAAACTGAGTCAGGTCCTCATCAGAACTGAGTCAAAAATTAGTCAGAAGTGAATCAAAGCTAAGTCAAAGCTTTTTCAGTGATTGGCCAGAACTGAGTTAGAGTCAAAACTGATTCCGACTGAGTCGAAACTGAATTAGACCTGGGTAAGAAATGAGTCAGAACTAAGTTAAAACTGAGTCAGCCTGAGTAACAACCAAGTTAGAACTGAATCAGAACAAGTCAGAAATTAGTCAAATCTGACCGGGTTCGAACTGGGTTACAATTGAATCAAAAATGCCAGCGCTAGTCAAAACTAAGTCATGACTTATCCAGATAGAACTCTGTGAACTAAGTCAGTGCATGGTCAGAAAACAGTTAAAACTTAGTCAGGACTGTATGTTAGCTATGTCAGAAGTTAGTCAGTGCCTACTCAGTATTGAGTCAAAGGTTCCTTAGAGCTGAATTAGAACTGAGTCAGAATTGAATACTTTGTGCTATTTTATTTATTTATTTTTTGTCCTTGATGCTGTTCATGCTACCATTATTGCTGCTGCAACTTTTATCATGGGACTGTATGACTTTACTTGAGTCAGTAGTTATGAGTTAACACCAAGGTCATGGTGAGTAAAATGTTTCACAGGTACGACCGCATAGCAACGGAAGCACACGTAGCAGTTTTGTATCTGTTTCTGGTTCTGGACCAGGTTTTTCTGCTTCCGTCTGGATCCATACAAACGCTCTGCTCTGTAATCATCTCCGACAGACATAAATGAATGTCTATGAGGTGGAGTAGCACTGGAGGGGCGAGGGCCAGGAAGGGAACGGGGGGGCCGAAGGGTTCTCATTCATCCCAACTCCCAATCAGGCTCCATGATTGAGGCCAATCAGCAGCATCAGGACCCAGCGCTCTCTCCTTACCTCTCTGCTCTCTATTTGTGACCCATTGTAAAAACCATTAGCCCCTCACTCTGAATGCTGCACCCGCCAGCGACACCAGCTCCACCACCCCAGCACTACATCAACACATAATTGAACTTTTCTAAGTCCTCCACTCTTCACCTGCCATCCAATCAGGCTGGGATCGCATCGTCCATGACCAGTGTGTGTGTGTGTGTGTGTGTGTGTGTGTGTGTGTGTGTGTGTGTGTGTGAGAGAGTGTGTTTTAACCTCTTTCAGAAGATGCTGCTTCTCCTCCTGCAGCAGTGACAGAATAAACACATCTTCACCGTGATGCATTTACCATCACTTGGAAACAAAAACACTTTTGAGTTGGATTTTCAAAATAAGATGGTACTATAGTGTAGCGGTTGGCAAGGCTGTCTCAGAAGCAGAGAGACTTGGGTTCAATTACCAGAGGACCAGCAACCTTTAACTCTATGTACATTGGATTCTGTCTCTTATACACATCTAGATGTGTATAAGAGACAGACATAGATGTCTCAGGGGTGGCTGTTTTTTGGCCCATCCACAATGCCATTTATCATTGAGACAAGTTTAGTTTGCTGACTTTGAGCACTGCTAATAATAGATACATACATACAAGTAGGTGTCTATACAGCAGGGAGTGCTTCCAGTGAAGTGTCTTGACCCAGGAATTGTTTATTAAAAATATGCTTGAGTGAGGGTGGGAGTAGTGGCCTAGCATACTTAGGTCTGCAAGTATTTAGGTTGGAATCCACCAACCGCCAGGTAGCCACTGAGCTGCTATGACCATATCACTGCCCCAACCCACTTCCAATGGGCTCACCCGATCATGAATGAATGAAGGGATGCTTTAGTAATTAAACAAGACCACAATAAAGTACTCTACAAAACGACGATGAACCTTGGACCTTCTGGAGTAATAGCTCACTTCGGAAGTAATAGCCGAGCATTCCCACACAAATTAACGCCTTCATTTTAGGTCTTTGTTGACTTTCGTTTGCACCTCCCCTGAGTCTTCAGTATATTGTTGAATTTTGTACGCGATTTTATATTTTGTGTGTTATTTTCGACTATTCTGATAAGTCCTAAGACAGTGAATAGTAAGGATGGTGGGTCAAACTAAGTCAAAATGGGGCCAGAACTGGTTGGTAATGTGAGTCAATGCCTAGGGGCAGTTTGTGGCTTAGTGGTTACGGAAACGGACTTGGGTCAAATCCACCTGCTGCTAAGTTACCGCTGAGGTAACCGCTGATGCAATCGCCCCCACACCCTGGGTTAATAATTTCCTGAAGGATACTCCCGCAATCTATGAATCTAAAAATTCCAAAATGGACTGATGCACTGTTTGTTGAGTCAAAAACTAGTCAGATGCAAATTAGAGCCGAGTCAGTACTTGGCCACAGGTAAGTCACGGCGAAACTGAGTCAGAACTGAGCCCGAACTGAGTAACAGAGTCCTGAATAAGTGAATGGTGAGGCTGGTGGTGAAATGAGGCAAGTCATCAACGTGGAAAGTAGTCCTTGACTGCATGTATCTATCGGACAGAGCACATTCAGAGGAGGAGACGTCACAATCATGGCTGTTTACGCTACAATAATGTGAATATATTGCACAAGCGAGCGAGGGCTAGATCGTACCGTGTGAGGAGATTATGCTAGCCTTGTTTGAAGAGAAATCATAACTGTAAATGAATCTTAGCATTAGCCTTTAAAGGAAGAGAAGGGGTCAGTACCGACAATGGTTCATACACCATAGTTTGAGGACACCACCCTTCAGCATGTGAATTGTTTGTTTCATATCCTCAGAAACTCATCCCATCCTACTGCACCGCCTCTGGCCAGGCTGTGTAATGACAGTCTCAGGGAGCATCAGAGGGTGAACTATTTCTAAATTAACATAAAAAAACTGTCTTTTTTTTTTTTTTCTGCTTTTGCTCTCAGACTTTTTTTTTTTCAACTTCGTTAAAATTCCACCTCATGTACCGATTTAACATCAGCAGCAAGGATTAAAGACGATTTGCATAAAATGTTAAAAACATGATTTCTCCTGTTTTAGGTGCTCACTCAAAATGACACCTCGCTAATTGGTTCACGGAAAAATAATAAATTGTTAAATGAGACACAAAAGACCTGACAAAATGGGAGCACAGAAAAAAAAAAAAAAGAATAATGTTTTTTGGTGCAAACAGAGGAAAACAACAGAGGATCAGGTTACCTCTAGGAGTCGGATTAAAGTACCATTTAACTACTTTAATTTTAATTATGAAGCAGTAGCTTTGCTTTAAAAAAAAAAAAAAAAAAAAAAAAAATTAAGAAAATTACATATGGCTTTATCAGACTCACACTGCACTATACTGTGAGCCTCTCAGTGGGTAGTTAGCCAATAAGAGGTATACCTAATGAAGTGACCAGTAATTGTACATATCTAACCACAGTACGTAGACCGCATACCTACATAACTTTCTGCATTTGTTCAACATAGCTGGCTCAGTTGGGTTCTTTCTTTTTTTTTTTCTTATTACGTCACTGTTCCCACTGTCACTGATTGTAATGCTGCTGCTACACTGCAATTTCCCAGCCGGGGATCAATAAACTCCTTCTATTCTATATCTCCTTTTTCTTTCCCTGTAGTCTTTTTTCCCTTTTCCAGGTATTGCGAGAGCAAATCGTCTTTTTTTTTTTTTTTTTTTTTCTCCCCATTTTCCTCTG
The DNA here is from genome assembly GCA_016785265.1 of Paraplagusia blochii. Taxonomy (NCBI): domain Eukaryota; kingdom Metazoa; phylum Chordata; class Actinopteri; order Pleuronectiformes; family Cynoglossidae; genus Paraplagusia; species Paraplagusia blochii. The sequence goes on from JAFBJS010033625.1 coordinate 48,894, forward strand.
TTCTCTCCATTTTCCACACTCACTCCATCTACCTCAATGCCGTCCAATCAAATTTTATTTATATAGCCCGCATTTACAAAACACATTTCGTCACATGGAGCTTCACAGAGTTGGTAACATCCTCTCTTAGACTGTCAGCCAGGGTAAGGAAAAACTACCAAAACAAAAACCTTTTTCAAAAGAAAAATGTAGAAACCTCAGGGAGAACCACAGGTGACGGATCCACTCCCTGGACAGCCAGACGTGCAATGGATATTACTCAGAACATGCAGTGCACAGTTTCAATACATACAAAAAAAAAAAAACAGTTGATTTTGGTCTTGTAGGTGACCGAGCTCTCGCTTCTGTCTTGTATCTCACTGCATCCATCAGTCTCCTAGTTGTCTCCTACCTGGTAACTCCATCTCTAGCATCATTCCTCTACCAATCTATCCACTGTCCCTCCTCTAAACATTTCCAAACAATCTCAATCTGGCTCCTTTGCTTTTTCTCCAACCCTTCCCGTCTGTGTTGTCTTTCCAATTACCCGATTCCTAATCCTGTCCATACGTGTTTCTCCTCAGCATCTCTAACTGTGCCACCTCCAGCTCTGCCTCCTGTCTTCTGCTTACTGCCAGTGTTTCTAATCCATAAATGATGGCTGGAATAATAACCGTCCTGTAGACGTTTCACCATCATCGTACACTCTTCTCGTACTCTAATCGTACACTCTTCTATCGCAGATTACTCCAGACACTCCCTCCTACTGTTCTACCTTGGTATATGCAAACATCATTGTCCATGAAGACTCCTATTTGACCTTATCTGTTAATATGTCCATCACCAAAGCAAACCAGAAGGGTCATCCTTGATGAAGTCCCACCCCAGCCTTACCACTGTTGAATTATCCTCATACAGGTCCTGCACCACAATAACACACTCCTCTGCCACTCCTGACTTCCTCAGACAAAGTTACAATTCCTTCCTTAGTACCGTCACAGGGTACATTTCACATTTCTTAACCCACAAATACACACTGGAACTCATTCTGACCTTCTCTGTTCTATATATGTTTGGATTTTTCTTTTTCCTTCACCTTTATTTTTAACACAATCTTTTCACAGTACCCACCCTGGAGTTTATGTCCATAAAACATGAGATTTTTTCATTACCTGTTCTTCATGTAAAAACCATCAAAACATCTTCACCTCAATGTTGAAAAAAAAAAAAAAAAAAAAACTGAACTTGAATCGTATCGTTTTTTTTTTTTTTTCTCCACTCTCTGTGGATCACGTTCAAAATCATCCTCAAAACATTTGGTCCAGATTAATTAAACCACATCCATTATCTAATTAATGCAGTGTAACTTTATTCAACAAACATTAGAAAAAGTATTAATTTTTAAACTCTTTCCATGATGAATTTAATTAAAACACCTTGATGATTAAATTCGTTTCAGAGGGATTTATTAGACATTTTTTTTTTTTTTTTTTTAATTCAAGTCCCAAACTGTTGTATTTTGCTTTTTATTTGTCAGAGAAAAAGAAACTCTCCTGGCGACAGACTCCGATCTTTCTCACCTTGGTCAGGGTTGAGTCTGAGTTTAATGAGAAACAGCTGACAAACAGTCGTTAACGGTTCTCGGGGGTCGGACGCCTCAGAAGCGCTAGGCGGCTGAAGCAAACACTCTGATTGGATTATGTAAGGGAAACAGAAGTTCTGGAGGCTGAGGTTCAAAAGTTCTGAACTGCTGATACAGTTGTAAGGAACACCGGGATTATTTAACACTATAACCTCTAGATTGCAAATATACAAGGGCGCCGCCTAGTGGTCACAAAAACACAAATATTATGAAAGTATAATTGAAGACCTTTATTACATGGGTGTAGTCAGACCCCTTAAAATGGGTGGGTCCCGAAAAAATTAGGGTGGACCAACCCCAAAGTATTATAGCCAAGTTTCAGTCAGCCCTCTCATTGGATTGGATGGGCC